>CM031951.1:41780994-41880994 GCA_018749465.1 Paracanthobrama guichenoti | reverse complement strand
ATAATTTAATTAGTTGTTATAAAGTCATTGTCAAGTCGAAGATGAGTCTCAAGTCAGCTCTCAAGTCATTTTCTTTATTTAGTCAAGCAAATCACAAGTCTTTAAATTCGCGACTCGAGTAACACTCATGTCAGGTCATGTAATTTGAGTTACCCAGCTCTGTCTGATAGTATCTATCTCTGTAATTCACCGCAGGACCCCTGAAACACTCTCCCTTTGCCTGTGTGCATTCCTGTGGGAGATCTCTGACATCAGCATGTACACACTGACCCGTTTGTGTGTCATTAACTTTAACCTGGACGAACATGATAAGCTTAGCTTAGTCGACTGACCTATTTTTCAGAGTTCATACCCATCATAATTTGATTACTTGGTTGTGGTTCGAAGAAAGCATGCACCTATTGCACATGCAAATATTCAGGGCACCATAAAAGATTACACATGGCTGGTTCCATCGAAAACTGAGCGCAAACATTTGATGAAAGTTAAACAGGGCACACAGCTCTGAATGAAGCTCTTTCATAGTGTGTGTACAGTGGCAGGGTGTGTAATAATGTTTCAGTGTGTAATTATGCGGAACCTGCAGTCTGGAACATTGCAGTTCTCATGTGGTTAACTTCTTGTGAACATACACAACGGCCTGATGCTTTACAACACCACAGTTCAATTTACTTGAATTAGATGCCTATATTACGGACATTTTAAGAAAGAAACAGCACGGCCTATCGAACAGATTACATCTATCCTCATTTTTATATGGCATCTTCCTTCCCTGACTTGTCCACACTAATACGTTTAGTTTGAAAATTGTGCTTTTTTTACATTCTTTGCAAATGCATCTTTTTCTCTCCGTTCACACTTGTCCTGTGAAAACTGAGCTTTTTGAAAATTCTTTCCCAAGTGGATACATTTGAAAACGCCATTTTCTTGTTGTAGTGTGGACTGTGAAAACGGAGGTATTTGAAAATGATGATGCATGTTTAGTCATGTGACACATACTGAACCGATAGATATGTATGTTTATACTACCATTGTGCCTGTTATGTGCTATTCACTTTCACACTGTTACTGAAGATATACTATATTGCCAAAAGTATTGGGACACTCTTCCAAATGACTGAATTCAGGTGTTGCAATCACTTCCATGGCCACAGGTGTATAAAATCAAGCCCCTAGGCATGCAGACGCTTCTACAAACATTTGTGAAGAATGGGTCACTCTCAGGAGCTCAGTGAATTCAAGCGTGGTACCGTGATAGGTTGCCACCTGTACAATAAGTCCATTCGTGAAATTTCCTCACTACTAAATATTCAATGGTCAACTGTTAGTGGTATTATAACAAAGTGGAAGCAATTGGGAACAGCAGCAACTCAGCCATGAAGTGGTAGGCCATGTAAAATCACAGAACGGGGTCAGCACATGCTGAGGTGCACAGTGCGCCTGAAGTCGCCAACTTTTTGCAGAGTCAATAGCTACAGACCTCCAAACTTTGTGTGGCCTTCAGATTAGCTCAAGAACAGTGCACAGAGAGCTTCATGGAATGGGTTTCCATGGCCGAGCAGCTGCATCCAAGCCTTACATCATCAAGTGCAATGCAAAGTGTCGGATGCAGTTTGGCGGTTGCCAGGAGAACGGTACTTGTCTGACTGCATCGTGCCAAGTGTAAAGTTTGGTGGAGGGGGATTATGGTGTGGGGATGTTTTTCAGGGGTTGGGCTTGACCCCTTAATTCCAGTGAAAGGAACTCTTAATGCTTCAGCATACCAAGACATTTTGGGCATGCATCAGCGAATGTTGAGATATTTTGCTAAATTAAATAATCCTGCCAGAAGAATAGCATGATGAACTTTATGATGTCTGTTTCTGTCTGTATCATTTCAGTAAGCTTTCACTGAGCAGTAAGGTGAATTTAGCATTTTTTTTACGTTTTAGCGTGAATGAGAAACTTTTGGAAAACAAATGCTAGTGTGGACGGAGAGCATTTTGAATCAAAAATGTCGATTTCAAATGTAGACGTAGCCTAAGGTCAAGTCTAAGGTTTCATTTTCTTTGGAATAACATTCAGTGAATTGTGCATAAAAAGACCAGGAACGTGTATTAAGGAAGCAGCCTAAGTAGGGTCAGTCTGGATTACATGTTGACAGAGATTTCATCATGATTTTGCTGGAGTTTCTGTACAAATATTTAAGAATAAATAGGGCGTGGAAATATATCCGTTTGCATTTCCTGTTATTTCAAAGAAACACAAAGCCAGTGCTGTCATTCCCAGTTCAGTAAGCACTGAGTAAATAATGTGAGGGGCTCCTTATTTATTGAAAAGTGATATGCACTATAATAAAGTCTGCATGTCCTGTCCTAGAGTAACTTTAGTATTAGCAAGAAAACACTGCCCACGATTAACCCCCGGAATCCTTGTTCTGCATGCCTGCAGGTCATGTTGCGTGGATCACAGCATCATGTGATCGCCAGAGACATTTTTACTATATCATTTGAAACGGTGACTGAGGCTCCAAAACTACTTTGCTGAATGTGGCAGTTGATATTCACAGGGAGGAACAGGGAGACACCATGTCCTAATGTTGACTTGTTTATTTATGTCTTCTTTAATGCAGAAATATACATTTTATATAATGTGTGTGTATATATATATATATATATATATATATATATATATATATATATATATATATATATATATACATATACATATATATATATACATATATATATATATACATATACATATATATACATATAAATGTTCTTTTGGTAACATTTGTGAATCGTACACCTGCGCCCTGCATGTCACAGCACCAGCACTGTTTATTTCCCTGTAACTGCCTCTGGGTATCATTCCTAGTTTGGCAGACTGTTCTTTTAGGTTTATACCTCCATTAATAATCTTCCACCCACCTTGTGTACATGCGGTGTCATTTTTGTGGTGGAAAATATTACACACGGCTCATAAATCTGGGCAAGTTAGAACAGGGCATAAGGTGCCGTATCTGGAGAAGTGGCAGAGGTGAAGCCAGAGGAAAGACTGAGCATCTGTCTCTTTTGTTTGAGAACAACCAGCTCTTCACATGGCTGTTACTCACTGCATGGAGGTGGGCAATAATAAGACAAGGTCATTTCCCACCCACCCCTGCAGGCATGCAGATACTGAGGGCCACGAGGGTCCTGACACAGGCATGGACTGAAAGTTGACCCCTTAATGCAAGTATCAAACATGACTTAAATTCTCCATCAGCTTACTTTGTCTCAAGCCAAATGGTGAAAAATTTAAATAAAACATAATTATTATCAAACAACAGTGTTCAGGCTAATGCTTGAGTTCAAAGTGTTCAAAGTTGTGGCTTAGCTTTGTGCCTTCGTGTTGCATATTAGTAATAAAAAAAAAAAATTGTTCCAGCTAATGCCAAAGTCAACATATTGGTAGTGTCTTATGCTGCTTTCCAGGCAGGTTTTTGAGCCCCTAAGTCACAACTTCAAACCACGACTCACGACTTTGTAGCGTTCCAGGCAAAGTCACGCCAAACTGCCTGAGCACAAGGAATTGTGGTAGCTAGGTGTAAAGTCAAGTCAAGTCATCTTTATTTATATAGCGCTTTTACAATGCCAATTGTTTCAAAGCAGCTTCACAGTTTTAACAGGAAAATAATGCAACAGAATTTGATTCGGCTGTACAGCCGCTCTGGTGAAAACAGTGATGTCATCCAGCTCATTTCAATTATTATATAGTGTCAATGCAGGCAGATCGGTAACATAGTTGAAATTTAGGTGTCCCCAACTGAGCAAGCCAAAAGCCAAAGGTGACGGTGGCAAGGAAGCAAAACTCCTTCAGGGTCAGAATGGAGAAAAAA
This sequence comes from Paracanthobrama guichenoti, assembly GCA_018749465.1. NCBI lineage: Eukaryota > Metazoa > Chordata > Actinopteri > Cypriniformes > Gobionidae > Paracanthobrama > Paracanthobrama guichenoti. The sequence continues at coordinate 41,877,132 of CM031951.1, read as the reverse complement.
ACCTTGGGAGAAATCAGGCTCAGTCGGGGTGCCAGTTCTCCTCTGGCCGACGAACAGACAGTGTATGATTATAATTCTGGCAACATTACAGGTCAGAAGTCATATTAGATCAATAGATATTCGTAAGATTATTCGAAAGATTGGAGTCGTCATGCCGGAGACAGGTTTAATGAGGATGTCGTGTCGATGCGGCATTTATGGGGGGTGTTTAATTCACACTCTCTCTAAACAAAGCATGGCGGACCGTACAGGGCTTATACTCATTTACAATAATTTATATCACCAATGTTGCTTACTCCTTGCTAATTTGAGGGAAACGGAGGAGAAAAACAGCACATAAGGCAAGAGAAGCTGTTATACCTTTTTTTACGCTATTTGTAAAATACAGTGTAAAGGCTAAAATCCAAGCTATGAGACTTTCCTCAGACAGCACACCAAATACGCTTATTTTATTTGTTTACTCTATTCGATCATTTGTGAACTCGTCGGGTCACCCGAGCTTCACACAAGGCTATCAGCGCAGACCATAGGACATTATTTTCAACTTGACCGCAATGTTTTCATTCTCCATCATTCAATGCATTTTTCCTGTACATAAATTAACCTTTACACCACCAGTCAAAAGTTTGAGAACAGTAAGATTTTTAAATGTTTTTAAAGAAGTCTCTTCTGCTCACAAACGCTGTATTTATTTGATCCAAAATACAGCAAAAACTGTAGGCAATAAAAACCAAAAAAAAAAAAAAACATTTAAATTTATTTCTGTGATTTCTATTTCAGCTTCTTTTGAACTTTCTATTCATCAAAAATCCTAAAAAAAGTTTTACACAACTGCTTTCAACATTGATAATAATCATAAATGTTTCTTGAGCAGCAAATCATCATATTAGAATGATTTCTGAAGACTGGAGTAATGATGCTGAAAATACAGCTTTTCATCACAGGTATACATTTTAAAATATATTCAAATAGAAAACTGTTATTTTACATTTTAATAATAAATATTACAGCTTTTTTGTGTATTTTTAATAACATAAATGCAGCCTTGGTGAGCAGAAGAGACTTCTTTATAAACATGAAAAAAATCATACCTTTCTCAAAATTTTGACCAGTACTGTATGTTATGTCATCGCAGATTAAAATCTATAAATCAAACTATTTATTGCATTTATGAAGAAAGGCTTATAACCCAAGTCTTTGAGCGGATTTCTGAGGCGGATTGCCGGCAACAGCGATTTTAGGACTGTTTGTGATGTGGTCTTAGTGAATTAGGAGTCCTCTTGACTACCCCTAACTTTTCACAGATTTAGGATCTGGTTTTAGCGTTGAAATGCTTTATGAAATACTCAGAGCAAAAATGTAGAGGTCCTAAAACTAGGACTGACACACCTATTACTTTTAGCCTTAAGATGTTTTGTGAATATGGTCCCTGAGCTCTGTAGTTTAATGCTATTGTGTTCACAGCCCAATATTCTCTTACATAACATTGAAAATATTGCCTGAAGTGAATGTTTGTGCAGGTCTAATGAGTGGGTATTGACAGATGACCATTCACAGGATGACGCTGCTCCGGGCTAAAACTCTCTGAAATTCCTTCTTTTACTCAATAAAAATCATTGGAGTCTTTAGTAATGGTCCAGTTAGTCGTTTATCAGGCATCAATAGCATACATTTTGCCTGATGTGTATGGCTGTCCACATACATCAACCCTCTGACAGAAAGAGACGATAAGCAGGAGAGTGTGTCCAGTAAAGGTGTGCTCTTTCACCCTTAAGGCAGCTGGGAGAGTCACACGCTTGTCTAAATAAAAGGGAAGGAGAGAGGAATATGAGATTATGGGTCAGTGATTTTGGTTGCCAGAATGAATTATGTTTGCTTGAAATTTCTCATTTACTGTGGTTACTGTGGTTCTTAAATATTATATAATATTTTGTCTAATATTTGTCCTCTCAGAAACTGTCCAAACCAGTGTGGGGAATTTGTATGAGAGTTTGTGGTTTGTCAAAGGAATAGTCTGAATTCTGTCATCATTTACTCAACCTTATTGTTTCAAATCTGAAAGAACTTCTTTCTTCTATGGAACACAAAGGGATCATTTCTGAAGAATATTCTGACTGATATTCTCCATTTTATGTGAATGGGATGGGTGCTGTGAATAAAATAAATATCAATATAAAGCCACAAATATCTTAAAAGTAGTCCAAATTACTTCCAAATATTCTGACTTCATACAACAGTTATCTGTGAGAAAGTTGTTATTCATTGAAAAGTTTCCCTCTGAAGTGCCTTAAGATGCATCACATCAGGTGTGACATTTAACAGGGGCGCCTGCAGGATTTCATCTGAGGGTTTTGCAAAAGCAACACTTAAAAAGTTAAATTATGTTTGTGATAAAAATTCAACTTCTGATAGTTTTCTCTTTTTTTGAGTAGCAATATAGGCTAACACTTCTATAAGACTGAATGTGTCTGTAAAACACTAAAATGAGCAAGAAGACTTTAGAATGAACCTCATTGGTTCTTGCAGAAGCTCAAATGTCCTGCGTAACACACGAGAATGAACCTCATTGGTTCTTGGGGAAGCTCAAACGTGCTGCGTAACACACGAGAATGAACCTCATTGGTTCTTGGGGAAGCTCAAACGTGCTGCGTAACACACGAGAATGAACCTCATTGGTTCTTGGGGAAGCTCAAACGTGCTGCGTAACACACGAGAATGAACCTCACTGGTTCTTGGGGAAGCTCAAACGTGCTGTGTAGCATGAGAATGAACCTCACTGGTTCTTACTGAAGTTCAAATGTGCTGTGTAACACAAGAATGAACCTCATTGGTTATTGCAGAAGCTCAAACGTGCTGCGCAACGAGAATGAACCTCATTAATTTCTCACTTGTCAAGCAAGCATGCTTGAGTTTCTCTTTACCAAATTTGAGTGCTCTATGTACATTGGCTGTTTATACACCAATCAGGCATAACATTATGACAAGTGAAGTGAATAACACTGATTATCTCTTCATCACGGCACCTGTTAGTGGTGGGATATATTAGGCAGCAAGTGAAAAAAAAATGTCCTCCAAGTTGATGTGTTAGAAGCAGGAAGAATGGGCAAGCGTAAGGATTTGAGCGGGTTTGACAAGGGCCAAATTGTGATGGTTAGACGACTCTCCAAAACTGCAGCTCTTGTGGGGGGTTCCCGGTCTGCGGTGGGCAGTATTTATCAAAAGTAGTCCAAGGAAGGAACAGTGGTGAACCGGCGACAGGGTCAAGGCTCATTGATGCACGTGGGGAGCGAAGGCTGGCCTGTGTGTTATAATAAATAAAAACCTCCTGCAGGAAACAGCTTGTCTCTCCAGCCTGCTAAATTGAGCTCCTCCATGTCATTGTCAGACCCCTGCCTAAAACTCATTTATGAGCTCTCAAAGTGGCCTTTCTTTCCCCCCCTGGCAGCCACTGGCCTGCCACAAACAGATAAGTGAGCTGTGCTGAGAGATGCATTGAGGAATGAATAGGAACAAATTGTTTAGCACTACGGATTATACAAGTTCTCAGTCATTCCCTCACAGCATCACTACATCTGGCTGATGAATGCTGTTGTACAACTGAAAGAAATATTTAGCCAACAATGTATATTCTGTCATTGTTTTTTTCACCCTCATGTTATTTGTTTTGTGGAACACACATTTTGTTATGAACTGTTTTGTACATACAGTACAAGAGCTCACTGAAGATTCTCTTTTGTGCTCCAAATAACAGCATATTGGTTTTGGATTAAATAACTATTGATGACTATTCCTTTAAACACGGTCTCAAATATAAAATCACAAATTAAACATCAGTGTCATTAACAAACAAGTGTAACTGGGATTACATTGAAAGGTTTTTTTTCTTTTCCAAAAGAAGCAGTGGAAATCCTGGGCTGAATCTTATCTCTTAAACACACTGATTTCAGAATTCATGTGACCTCTCAGTACCTCCTGCTTTATTCTCTGAATGAACAAAGAGCAAATGATTCACTCATGCGTAATTAAAAAAAAGAAAATGCCAATATAATCATAAGACTCTTATGAACATTTCAACTGGTCAGGGTCAATGATTACTGCATGTTCATTTTACCCATTTTAGCCACATTTTAACCCTTTAGTATTGAGTAAGCCAATGGAATGAGCGGAGTATGGCACAACAGTGATAGTTTGATGAAGGATATAAGATGCTAGAATAATCTTTGAGCAGTCTTCATAAGTCCTTCTCCAGGCCCCATTCCTCTGTGACTAAAGCAGCATTCCTGTTGAGAGTTCAGTCTGCCTCAGAGCCATGTAGCAGATGGACATCAGACCGTCTGATCACAATGGAAAAAGAGTCTGAATTACGACACACCATCTGCGACACACCACTCTATTTGACTATAGCATTAATCTTATAAAGAGGAACCATTAGTGCACAATATTTGAATTTTTGTTCCGCAGTGCCAAACGTCAGCCACTGTGCTTGGACTGGTTGTATGTTCCGCTTATATGTTTGTGATTTTTGAAAATCAAGCCCTATTATCTGTTACAATAATAATAATATTAATAAAAGTTTAAAATCATTTTGATCATTTTGAAATCAACATTTTAATATTGGTAACAAATTGAATGCTTAAGCTTGATGAATAGCCTACCAAAACATCAATTTGTATTAAAGATAGATAATAGCCTATATTATCTAATTTAGAGAGATTCAATGTGGTTAAAGGCGCAGTATGTACGATTTTTAGAGCAAAATATCCAAAAACCACTAGAACAGTACTTACATAATCCTAAAAATTTCCAGCAATGTTTAAATCCAGAGAAATCAGCTATTTTAACCAGTGTTACAGTCCCTGTGTCGCCTGTCAGTGACGTTGTATCTGCGCTACCCTTGATTTCTGTAGAGGCCATGGAAACCCCAAAGATGCTTTAATATATTATGTTTTATTAGACGGGTGAGCAACTGTTTGGATATACATTTATCAAAACCAATCATTGTTATATATCTTAACACGGTTAGTCTTATTGTTTGAATTGCTTGTTTAAGTGATTTACCACAAGTACCATGTTTTTACCATGCCAAGTGGCTAACATTACATAATTAGAGAGAGCTTTCGCCACCATTCAATATATATTAAAATGAATCGCATGTCATTTAGAAACACAAGTCATCCAGCTTTTATTAATATGATATTCTAATGCTGATCTAGATTACTGCATAGCGCAACAAGTCTCTCATAACAGCCACGAGTAAATGCACATAACATTAATTCAACACACTCTAATGTATTGTTTTAACCATGTAAAACAGTGCTGTGTTACCCCACATACGCAATGAAAAGAGCAGAAGCGGTGGCTGCAGCATAAGCATAGTAAAAGCTTTGCTGGTCTCAAGACCGGTGTTTCACTCAGGTGTCTTTCATTAGCAATCACGTCCTGCTTCATAAAACTTTAATACATTAGCTCATCCATGAACATGACTTCTGCCCGGGTCGGATTCCTTTCCTTGGCGGTGGAGCTGAAGACTTAAAATCTTTTAGGATTGAACATTGGCCTGGGGAGTCTGCTCTGTATTTTTATTGCACAAAAGGCGAGATCAACGTGCATAGTTCAAATGACTCTGTACGAAATTGAATAGTCCTTCAACCAATCAGACCACAAGAGGCGTGATCAATGGGCATAGTTTAAATGACTCTGTACGCAATTGGATAGTCCTTCAACCAATCAGACCACTAGAGGCGTGATCAACGGGCATAGTTCAAATGACTCTGTACGCAATTGGATAGTCCTTCAACTAATCAGACCACTAGAGGCGTGATCAACGGGCATAGTTCAAATGACTCTGTACGCAATTGGATAGTCCTTCAACCAATCAGACCACTAGAGGCGTGATCAACGGGCATAGTTCAAATGACTCTGTACGCAATTGGATAGTCCTTCAACCAATCAGACCAATGATCCATCGCTTCTCTTATCTGTCATTGTGTTAAACCCACCAATAGCACGCCAGGTGGATAAGTCGGTTTGTGATTGGTCCCTGCAAATTTGTAACAGAAGCAGGATAAAAATATGCACAGGTTTCCAGCCTGAGCTGCAGGGTGAAATCAAATCACCGGCAGATTGGGCTGGGTTTACCCAGTGTAGCTGAAGACAACAACTCCCATGATACCACACTTATTCACAGCGTCATCAAGCTAGGCCTTTGTTTTGAATAAGCAACCTCTTTACATACTGTGCCCTTAAAACTAGCATCTGGCCAAAGGAGAACTGGCCCCCTGACTGAGCTCGGTTTCTCCCAGGGTTTTTTCTCCATTCCACTGATGGAGTTTGGGTTCCTTGCCTCTGTCGCCTCTGGCTTACTTAGTTGAGGACACTTGATATTCAACAATATTATTGACTTGAATGCACTGACACTATTGGATGAGACCTGAACTAAGCTGGACGATGACATCACTGTTTCTCCAGAGCTGCTTTGTAGGTGAATTGAACTCACTAATTGATGAAAAGTAATTAAATTATAGTAATTAATTACGTAATAATGAATTACACCCAACTCTGATAATGGCTGTTACTGTTGTCTTTTTAGAACTGCTTTACAGCAGAATTGAATTATGCTTGCATCATTAAATTGCTATTCTCCTGTTTATCACTGTAAAGCTGCTTTAAACATCTGTATTGTTAAAGAGCACTAAATAAAGGTGACTTGACTATACTTTACATGTTAAGTTTTATGTTACAGTAGTTATAATAGTTGATATAGACTAATTCTATTTAAACATAATGGGGTTGGTGTCTTGATTGCTTTATACAGTATATCACACAAATGTACACTTTTGTATTCTATTGGGAAAAGTGATCTTGTGTTATCCAATTCTTCATTCATCCATTAGATCTGTAGAAGCACAGATAGGCAGATAATTATCCTGCCAATTTTAATTTTCTTTAAAGGAGGGGTTTTATCCCTGAATCATTTAGACAAGTATATTCCATTGAGCTCCTGTGGTCTTTTCAGAGATTACGTCATACTGGATTAAACACCCTTTTCCGCTTTCACGCTGTTCAAAGACAGAAATTCTTCATCAAGCTTTCCTCTGTCCTTTCTCCCCCTGGAACCCCAGTGCCTTTTTGTGTGGCCTTTGACCTGGGCTCTTTTGCTGTGCATTTGGGTGAAAGGTGGTTGGTGACTGGAGGTCAGGGGAAGGACAGACACAATAGAGGGGCAGCGTTTGAGAAGAGAGTGTTCAGCCTGGGAGTTCCATCACTTTAAATCAATGTGCCTCACTGGGCCGGGGGGCTACATACCACCATCAAACATCCCAGTGTGTTAGCAGGGTGAGGAGATTTCTGAGTATGTGAGCAGAGGCTATAGATTTATAGTGTTTGAGTTGTTCTGAATTCTTCTGTGCATGGGTTACTGGAACCGCAGGAATCTCTGCATGCTGCTAGATTCATCTGTGAATTCTGTTTTTCTTAGCAGAGGACTCATTTTAATGTGATATGATCATCTTCATCTCTCTTTATTCCACATCTTCAGCCATCAGTTCCTGCACCACATTCAGAAAAGAGCCGGCAAAACACAAATGCTTCCCAGTTTAATAACTAAAATGATTTAATGATGTTGAAACCCAATAAGTAGGTTATTCTAGGTTAGGAAACGTATGATTTGCACTTAAACGTATTCTCTGCTTTATTGAGGCATTACTCTCCATATTGCAAGTGATGCAGACTCACATTCTCTCTGTGGAAACACACACACACAAGTTGTTTTCATGTTTTATGGGGACTTTCCATAGACATAATGCATTTTATACTGTACAAACTGTATATTCTATCCCCTACCCCTAACCCTACCCAAAGAAAGTTATGCAGATCTGTCTGGGTGTCCATCTGCAGATCCACAAAGACATATATGTGACAGAAGTTTCTGTCTGAGACAGAAACAGAAACAGACAATATTGATGTGGGCTTGTTCATGAAGAGCAGTCACAGATAATACAGCATTGATAAATGATCATTTCCACTCTCACTTCAACAAAACGAGCTGAGCTTTTACCTTTGAAATGCTGATCATTGTGGAACTAAAACAGCTTAATGCCCTAAATGTGAACTTGACAGAGAACAATTCACAGGCATGACAGTTATGAATATGAATGTTTAAATACATTTCCTGAAGTGTTTACAGAAAGTGTGTGCCTGCAGGAGCTTGTCTGCGCTGATGTTTCTTAAGTGAAACTCTTATTCTCTGCTCACAGTCTGTCAGTGCTGACTTACTGCCAAATGCAGTGTCATGGCGTCTTTCAGAGTGAAGTATACCTCATGTTAACCTCCAGCTGCTGTCACAGGAGGAAAAATCTGTATGATATTTCCATCTTGTCTAACCTCATGAGTTCATGGAGCAGTTTTCTGGTTTAGCCGTTTAATGTGAACTGTATGTGAGAATACTGAGAGTGTCGATGCACTCTAAAAAGAAATTCAGGGAACCCGAAATGTTAAAAATTGTAATTCATTGGTTTAATTAAACATTTTAATATGGATGAGTTTAGTTTATTTTTGAGTTTTGTTGACACAATAAGAAGTTGTGGTAACTTGAAATTGTCTTGATAACTTTGAAAATTTTGCAGTGAATTTCTAGTTCCCAGTATGGTTTGCATAGGACTGGATAAGGAAAAGAAATGTTGACATTAAGTGAAAGGCCTGTTTCATGCTGTTATGGTTGACGTTTAAAAGAGTTTTCTTTATTTTAAGTTTTAGTGGTTACCATTGCATTATTTACCATTCATTAAATTCACATGCTAATTAAGTTACATTAGCTGGTATAGCTGAAATATATAGGGCCCTATTTTAATGATCTGAGCGTATGATCTGAAGCACATGGTGCAGGCGCACTTAGGGTGTGTCCAAACCCACTTTTGCTAGTTTAACGACGGAAAAAACTTTTGCTAGTTTAGCGTCGCGCCAGGAGCATGGTCCAAAAGGGTTGTCCCTATAGTCTCTTAATGAGTCATGGGATTGTTTTAGGCATAACGTTCAATAAATCAGAGTCTCATCTCCCATTCTCTTTAAAAACCAGTTGTGCTTACACCATGAGGCTATTCGCTCTTATCGTTATTTACATGGCGGAATTTGCAAGCGGAAAAACTGAATACTTCTCCAGAGAGGAATCCTTTTTTTTAATATTTGTATTTTATTTTTTTATGTTTGTGTGCGCATCCCTGTGCATCCCTGTGTGTGTAATAAGCAGAGTGTATGCACGTTGTGGACCCACCTATAGGCACATATTACTAACGTGCCCTTTAAATAACATAAAATACTGTGCTATTGACTTTAGACCAGGTTTTTGTTGGTCAATGGTGCAACATGGCACAGCCGTTTTCTGTTGCCTCAAAATATCAATGCGCCAACAATGCACCTGAACACACCTCGTTTTCAGACCAGCACGCCCATGAGTGAACAGATGGGTGCGAGTGCATTTGCTATTTAAACAACGTGGCACTGGACGTGAAAATAATAACTGTGTCAGGCTGAAACTAGCAAAAAAACACTTGCCTGGCTTTGCATTGTGCCGGGTGTATGATAGGGCCTGTGATGAAGCATTGCTCGCTTTGGGAAGGGACAAAATTAAGTGAGTATGTGAGGATATATAAAAAAAAGATGGCTTACTCACACAGCACTCTCGTGCAGGGTGTACTTTATTTACAGTGCCAATGAAGAAGACAGTCCAAGGTGAAGTATATTTACAGATGCACATTACAACCAAGTGGGAAAAAAACTAATAAAAATAACTATATCAGCAATATAACTGCAATGTACAAAGGTTTGAGGGTTTGGTTGAGGTACCATTAGAGCAAACTTCCAGACCCTACACCGCTTTCAGGACTCTCGATGGGGCTCTACCAGTTTACCATCCTTCCTTTTGGACTGCATGGAGCTTCAGCTACATTTCAACGACTAATGGACAGAGTCCTGCAAGAATGTGAGGAGTGGTCTGCGGTGTATCTTGATGACGTCATCATACACAGCAACTCCTGGGAAGAGCACCTACAGCATCTGAAACAGACCCTGGAAAACATAACAGAAGCAGGATTGATGTTAAATGTGGCAAAATGTGAATGGGCAAAGCAAGAGGCGAATTACCTGGGTTACCACCTGGGCAATGGGTAACTACGTCCTCAAGTTGACAAGATGGAGGCCATCTGTCAAAGTCCCAGACCAAAGACCAAGAAAGAAGTGAGGTCGTTCTTAGGACTGGTGGGCTGGTACAGACGGTTTGTCCCAAACTTCGCCTCTATAGCTGCATCCCTGACTAACCTGCTTAGCAAAAGTGTCGCAAACCCCGTCCCGTGGACCGAAGATTGTGAGGTGGCATTTCAAGCTCTGAAAGAGAAGATGTGCTCCAGTCCGGTCCTGCAAAGTCCTGACTTTACCCAAAGCTCCTGCTCCAGGGAAATGATAGCTGTTGCCAAGGAAGACCTGCTACTCAGGAGTGCCTAGCCATTAAATGGACCCTGGAAAGTTTACAATATTACCTCCTCGGAAGGGAGTTTGACCTGGAGACAGACCACCAAGTCTTGACCTGGATACACTCTATGAAAGATCACAATGCCAGAGTAATGAGATGATACCTGTCACTGCAGCCCTACAACTTTAAGATCCGGCACACACCTGGAAGGCTGAACCTGGTTTTCGACTTCCTGTCCAGGCTACCGGCCTGTACTAGGCCTGAAAAGGGCGAAGGTAATGTGACAAATCCACCTGATTGTCACCGCTGAGGAAGCAGCACTAGCACACACATACACGTCTGCATACAAACCCCATTCATTCTCTATTTTCCTCCTTACCTGCTGTTTCTGCCGTTGGGAAAACGGGTGCACACGGCGGTCCAATGGCTCATGGACATTCTGCCAGAACACGTTTCCCTTCAGCCCAGTCTCATACCCAAGTATTTCACACACACACACACACACACACACACACACACACACACACACACACACACACACACACACACACACACACACACACACACACACACACACACACACACACACACACACACACACACACACACACACACACACACAAAAAAATGCATTAGCTGCGTCTTGTGTTCCTCCTTGTGTTTTTTGTTCGATTGTCTGTTTGTCCGGGAATAGTCGGTCTTTCAGCAGGTAAACACTGGTCGGCCAAACAGAGCAGACAAAGGGCACCTGCTTATGATGTCACAGTTGGGTCACGCCGGCGTGAATTTGAATATGTTTCTGTGTCATTAATGCTATTGAATATATGTATATGATAATTACCGGTGATTAGTTACTGTTTAATGTTGATTAATGATAGTTTGAAGAGTGGATAATATGAAAGGTATAAAAATGGTCATAATACATACCTGATAATAAGTGATGCCAGAGAAGGGCGGAGTCTGGCCTATAAAAAGGAAGGCCAGACTCACAATCAGGACTTGTTTACCAAGTAGGCAAGAGTGTAGCATTGGTACCTCGATCAAACCCTCAAACCTTTATATACTCTAGTTACATAGAGTTACACCTTTATTTATATAGCGCGTTTTACAATGCCGATTGTTTCAGAGCAGCTTCACAGTGTTAACAGGAAAATAATGCAACAGAATTTGATTCGGCTGTACAGCCGCTCTGGAGAAAATAGCGATGTCATCCAGCTCATTTCAATTATTATATAGTGTCAATGCGGGCAGATCGGTAATATAGTTGAAATTTAAGTGTCCCCAACTGAGCAAGCCAAGACATTGAGGATATAGTTTTTTTTTATCTTTGTTTTTTTCCCACCTGTTTTTTGTGTGCACATGTAAATATAGTTCACCATGGACTTATTAATTTACCACTGCTTGCTTTGGGGAAGGGAAACAATAATGTGAGTCCGTGAGGATAATATATATATAACATATATATATCCTTTTTTCCCCTTCCCCAAAGCAAGCAGTGGTACTCGCTTCATCACAGGGCCCATAAGGGTATTTGAGTAACTAACTTAAAAATGTGTGTTTGTGCTTTAAATTATTAAGTTCCTCTAACCTAGTGTAGTTGGTTTTCAATAGAAGTTGTCATAGCTCAAAAAAAGTCTACATGATCTGCATGGATGTCGGCCTGAATGAAATGGCCTGAATTACGTTCTTTGAAAGAATTTTTGAATTGCAATTCATTCTTTGGGACTTTCTCCCATAGTATATGCACTGATCTCCAACTTAGGAAAGTTGTTTGCCTTGGCTGAATGTTCAGCTGGACCCATTATTCACCTCTCCCATTTTCCCACACTTCCAGACCACTGCCTGTCCCCATCCAGCCGCCCACAGGGCCAGAGCTGCCAAGAGGTGCCCGCTGCCTGCTGCCAAGCAACTTATCTTGGAGTTAAGCTGTTATGTCAGCACATCTAGCACTCAATGTGCTGATGAGGATGTGAGAGCTCTGCTGCCGCCACTGTCCTGTCCACAACAATGAGTGCAGGTGCAGAACAACTGCTGTACAGTGTGAGTCTGCTGCATGTGCCAGATGCACTAAAGAAACAAACAAGGAAACTTCCGTTTGGCTGCACTGTGCCAAAGTTTGATCTGATGAACTTGATGAGACCTCATAAGGTTCCACACATTACAAAAATGGTCCAGTGAATAATTATTTGACTGTAGTTTTACTACAGAACAATGTACTAGAATAATAAGCCACACCTTCTCTGCTTAACCCATAACCATGATAAAATTACTATTACAGCCTTATTTATAGGCTTGTATGAAATAGATTTCACGGTAATATGAAATGAAATGCACCAATGTTCAATGAATAGTTACATTTTGTTAATATTAATGATTGCAATAAACAATTCTTCTGATGATAATGTAGTTCAGTTCAGTAGGGCAGTTACAGTTTCAAGGCATTAATTTACCAAATGAATATTTAACATCCATTTATAATGGATAATAAGATGGTTAATCCTATCAGAATTGTCTGAACTATCCATTTTGTTGTACATTGCTACATAACCATGGGTTATTGCCATTACAAATCCTGCCTTTAACTCCTGGTAAAAGCACATTTCACACTTGCAATTTAGAAGTCACAGAAACACTGTGCATTGTATAAACAGTAGTTTCAGCGTTTGTGGGGGGAAAAATGTCAAACGGTGATGGAAAACACAGCATTTGGAGTAAAAAGAGACTGTTTCATTCAAAGCAAGATAACCCAGGATTCCACTTACCTGGGTTTAATGGCCCAATGTTAACTATTTCACTTGTCAAAAGCCCCTATTCATAGTTTTCAGTCACAGGACTGGAGGGCAAAATATCCATAGAACTGAACTGGGCCTGTCAATTTTCCATATGTTTCAAGCCACAGATATAAGCATCACCTCACAAAAGAAGAAAAAATATTTGAACAAAATGCAAGTTTTGGGCACTTGTGATCAATATACAGCATATGCTGCAGTGTTTCAGTCACTAAAAACAGCGGGACATTCTAAAACACAATGTGCCTTAATGTACTAAAACAGTGATATTAAAAGATTAAATTCAGTATACAGCTTACTGATGATGCCCAGAATATGAATGGAGAATATTTGTGTGAAACTGATCTTTTTTTTTTTCAGGATTCTTTGATGAATAGAATGCAAACTGTAACTTTTCAATTGACTTTACTGTCATTCAATCGAGCAAATTAATACATCCTTGCTGAGTAATCCTTGCAACAGAAATCCGCTTGGTTTGAAAGTGACTTCTGAGTAAGCTGTGCTTCATACATCAATGGACAACTGACAGACAATAGACCTTTTTTGCCTACAATATTTCACTAATGTGACCGCACCCTGTATCCAACTGATGTTTCAGCAATGACTTTATGAGACTTCATGCTCACAAAATTTTCTTAACATTTGAATTTCAAATGACATTATGGAGCATTGCCAGGAGATCTGCAAGTGTTGTGTTTTATCTCCTATTCACAGAGCATCATGTTGTTTAATGTTGATTAACAGAACAGAAACCCCTCCTCCTTCTCACTTGCTTACAGAGGGCATGACCCTGTGTATTTGTCTAACTCCACTGATTTAGCTGAGCTCCTAACACCATAAACATCAAGCCGTAATATCTGCGTCTTCTCAGAGTTGTCTTTTGGTTGTTCCCATACACAGCTCTGCTCCATGGGTGACAGGGATTTTTCATCCTATGCCTATATTGTGGAATTTTATTCTGGGTTAGAGATCAGCTGTGAGCAACATGACAAACACTATATTGCCAAAAGTATTGGGACACCCCTCCAAATCATTGAATTCAGGTGTTCCGATCACTTCCATGGCCACAGGTGTATAAAATCAAGCACCTAGGCATGCAGACGCTTCTACAAACATTTGTGAAAGAATAGTTCACTCTCAGGAGCTCAGTGAATTCAAGCGTGATACCGTGATAGGTTGCCACCTGTGCAATAAGTCCATTTGTGAAATTTCCTCGCTACTAAATATTCCACGGTCAACTGTTAGTGGTTTTATAACAAAGTGGAAGCACTTGGGAACAACAGCAACTCAGCCACGAAGTAGTAGGCCACGTAAAATCACAGAGCAGGGTCAGCGCATGCTGAGGAGCACAGTGCACTTTCTGCAGTCAATAGCTACAGACCTCCAAACTTCATGTGGCCTTCAGATTAGCTCAATATCCGTGCATAGAGAGCTTCATGGAATGGGTTCCCATGGCCAAGCTGCAGCATCCAAGCCTTACATCAAGTGCAATGCAAAGTGTCGGATGCAGTGGTGTAAAGCACGCCACCACTGGACTCTAGAGAAGTGGAGACGTGTTCTCTGGAGTGACGAATCACGCTTCTCTGTCTGGCAATGTGATGGACGAGTCTGGGTTTGGTGGTTGCCAGGAGAACGGTACTTGTGAGATGTCATTAAAGTTCATATGCATGTAAAGGCATGTAAAATTATAATTACTACATTGGATATATACTTACTACAAGGATATATAACTTTCTATTCATCAAAGAATCCTGAAAAAAATGTATAACAGTTTCACAGAAATATTGAGCAGCACAACAGTTTTTCAACATTGTTAATAAATGTTTCTTGACCTCCAAATCGTCACATTAGAATGATTTCTGAAGGATCCTGTGACACTGAAGACTGGAGGAATGATGCTGAAAATTCAGCTTTGCCATCACAGGAATAAATTACATTTCAAAATATATTAAAATAGTTATTTTCAATTGTAACAATGTCACAATATTGCTGTTATCTAACTGTATTTTGATCAAATAAATGCAGTCTTGGTGAACATGAGACTTATTTTAAAAACCGTGTAGTGTTTAATAACTAGTGCAGTTATTTAGCATTTTTACGTTAGTTCCAATAATTAAACATTTGAAAGTCTAATCAGATAATGAATCAACATACTGTAGAAAACATTACAGTAACACTATTTGAAGGTGAAGTAGTTGCGTTACTACATTTACTTTACTTACAAGTACTAACCCTACACCAAACCCTAACTCTATAGTAAGTACAAGTAGTTAATATCTCTCAGTATTCATTTGAGTAAGTAAAATGTACTATGTCACCTTAAAATAAAGTGTAACCAATATTGCTTCTGGTTTGATGATCACAGAGCACAGCACACAGACATAGATTTGGACACAAAGTGCTGAGGAGGTGACCAGGTGTCATATTCTCCAGAGCAACTGCTCACGGTCCTGCAAACGATTGACCCCTGCTGTGGGGTCAATCACTTGCAGACTATTCAAGAGCATTAGCAGACGGACTCACAGCACTGAATTAATAAGCAATATACTCTTAGGCCCAGTTTCATAGACAGGGCTTAGATTAAGCCAGGATTAGGCCTTAGTTCATTTATCATATTTTATTAGCGTGCCTTAAAAAAAAAAAAAAAAAAATACTGGTGTGCATCTTGAGACAAAACAATGGCACTTACATGTTTTCAGATATGTCAGTGCTTTTAGTTAAAACAGCTCCAACATGCATATAGCTTAAGTCTCATCTGTTAAACCGAGGCTTAACAGATGAAAAATACCACACACACTCAATGACACCATGAAACATATCTTAAAATCTGTCAACTTTAATCTCTCTAAGACATTAGTTGTATTAAATACGTGTTATATCGCTTTTACAGTTTTTCTAATGAATTAAGAATGGAGTTTATTCTCATGTGAAACAGGAAAGGCTTCATATAGCAAGGCGAGTCTAAAACAATATTTACATGAAATACAAAAATATAAATCCACAAAATAGTATTACAGATAAATTTACAATAACCAACTCTATAAAATTACAAATATATTTCTATAAAAAGCTATTTAAATAATCTTACAGCTCAAGTTTTTCAGAGAGCACAGCCATTACTGTCAAATGTGTATTTCTTATGCATTTGTTTGAGTTTGTTTGTATGGGCGCAAGTATACAAAGAGTCTTGGCGAACTTCATCGTCCAGCATGTGAAACCAGGACCATGTCTTCTCTTCTCCGTCTTCACAGTAGTTCAGGTTTGTCAGATGCGGTCTGGCTGCCGTCCCCCGGCGGAGCTACAACGTGGTGGGCTCCAGTCATCCCGTCTCTTACTCACATGCCTGGATTAAAAAATAATAAAAAAAACAGGCAAGCAGAGAACATACTTAGTACATTTCCGAGTCCTCGGGTGTCAAGGTTATTCTTGGTGTGTATGCGGGTCTTCTTTTTATGAACACCCCCCTCAATGAACTCTAAATTAATAAATGAATCGGCTGCCTCAGAGCATGAACAGAAGCATTTACTGTAGAAGCTTAACCCTACACCATTGCATAAATGTAATTGTTCAAGGCACAGGAGCAAAAAACTACCCATAAAATTGTAAAGGTCAGAGAGAGGGAGGAACGTTGTCATAACAAAAATGTTTTATGACTGTTTTGAAAAAAAAGAAAGTACAATATGATTGAGATGACTGCTTTCTCTGTGGCAGGTGGTGAACTTACAGTTTGAGTCATTGAGGGTCTATACACATGCATTCCTCTCTCTCTCTGAGGCAAGTTACAGCACTCTAGAGTGTAGGAGCCTCAAATCAACTTCTCTGAGTTAACATCACTGAGGAGGTGTACGAGTGAGTGTATGATTGACTCAATGATTAGGATTCAAAAACACCCGTTAATACAAGAGTATCTTGTTTTTTCCTCATGATCTACAGTACCGGTCAAAACTTTGGTTACCAAGTCTCTTATGCTCATCAAGCCTGCATTAATTTGACAAACTGTAATATTACAATATAAAATAATGGTTTTCTATTTTAATATACTTTAAAGGTGCCCTGCCACAGGTATTTCATTACTTTTGTGGTAATGTCTGAAGTTCTACCATGGACTCTGTAACATTTATTGTGGAAAAAATGCCTTGGTTACCTTGTTTCAAGCCATTCTAGCGTGATATAGAAAGCCTGCAGGAAGACTCAGCTCGATTTGCGCCAGTTCTCGTTAATATTGAATGAGCTAAGCTGCTTGACTCTGATTGGCTAACAGCTAGCCAATGAGAGCCTGGCTATCAGCATCCTTTACCCAGCGCAACAAGTAAAGGGACTTTGTTTACTATCCTCTGGAAACACTGCAGAAATGGCTTCTTCAGGTATATTGCCATATATATGACGTTCACCAATCCTTGCTGTATACGAAAATGGTCACTGAGCTAGACGAATTCTGTGGGCGCGGTCTCAACTGGGCGAGGTCAGGCAACACCACGTCAGACTGACCAGCTTTTGTAAATGGCCTGTTTTCTCCGCTTATTTCTTTTCAGTGGCTAGAGCTGACAGAGGAGGTAGCAGCTCATTTTCACATTCACGACATAACACAAACACATATGGACCTAACATATTTAAAGAAAATAAAAAAAAATACAAGTAAAAACGGTTTTGTGTGGCAGGGCACCTTTAAAATATAATTTATTTCTGTGATGCAAAACTGAATTTTACTCCAGAACAAATCAGCCATTACTCTTCAGTATCACATGACCCCTCAGAAATCATTCCGATATGATGATTTATTATCCATGTTGGAAACAGTTGTGCTGCTTAATATTTTTTATAACGTGATTATAACCTTTTTTCAGGATTCTTCGATTAATATAAAAAAAGAAAATAAAAAAAAAAGAACAGCTTTTATTTAAAATAGAAATCTTTTGTAACAATGAGGTACTGTTCAAAAGTTTGGGGTCAGTATTTTTTGTCTTTTTTTTTTTTTTTTTTTGTCTAAAAAGAAATTAACACTTTTATTCAGCAAGGATATGTTAAATTGATTTAAAAAAAAGTGATAGCAAAGATATACTACTCATTTTATTCATCAATGAATCCTGTAAAAAGTATCACAGGTTCCAAAATAATATTAAGGAGCACAACTGTTTCCAACATTGAGAATAACGGAGAATCAAATCGTCATATTAAAATGATTTCTGAAGGACCATGTGACTGAAACTGGAGTAATGGCTGATAAAAATTCAGCTTTGCATCACAGAAATAAATTATATTTTAAAGTATACTGTATTAAAATAGAAAACCATCATTTAAAACTTGAATAATATTGCACAGTATTACTTTTTTCTGTATTTTGATGCAAGACTTCTTTAAAAAAAAAAAAAACATTCAAAATAGTAATTTTTGAATGTACTGCCCCATATCTGATGGTTGATACAAGAAGTGGGTGGTATGATCAAAATCATAACCAAAATAAAAAATATCTTTGAGTTTAAAAAAAAAAACACAATAAATGGTATACCGAATACACTACCATTCAAAAGTTTGGAGTTGGTAAGAAGAGGTCTCTTATGCTCACCAAAAGCTGAATTGCACCAAGTAATATTGTGAAATATTATAACAATTTAAATGTTAAAATGTAATTTATTCCAGTGATGGTAAAGCTGAATTTTCAGCATCATTACTCCAGTAGTCCACTAGAAGTAGTCTCCAGTCATTTCTCTGACCATATAGAGAAAATTAACCATATTTTTTTCCAGTACATTTTATTTTTTATATAATATTCCAGTGAAATAATCAAAAAGGTACATAATAATTGGATTATTTGCTCTTAAACATCTTATAAATCTGTTCTTGCACTGATTATATTATGTAACACTTATATTATATGTAAAAGTTGTCTATCATAAGTTTGGGCCAGGGGTGTCCAATCCTGCTCCTGGATGGCCACTGTCCAACCCCAATTAAACACACCTGAAGCAGCTGATCAAGGTCTTACTTTGCATACTAGACACTTCTCACCTGCTAAACTATGCAGGACAGCGGCCCTCCAGGACCGAGTTTGGACACCCCTGGTCTTATGTGGTACGTGTGCTATGCTGTAAACAAATGTAAACGAATAATCTCTGTCTCACATTCTGTATAAAAGCAAAATACATTTTTGCAGAATCTCTACTGGCTGACACATATGTACCACTTCCCAGTGTATAACATAATACCAGCCAGCCCTGCTAAAAGATTTCATGCATAAAATCATGCTGCAAATTATTTGTTTCAAGCAATCCCAAAACAAAAGTAAAATAGGGTGCGTCTCAATCAGCTCCCTAGTTCAGTAGTCAGGGCACTGATCAGGGAGTCAGCCCATTGACGGATTCCCTGATCAGTGCTGACTACTGAGCTAGGGAGCTGATTGAGACGCACCCATAGTCTTTAAATTCATGTCACTCAGCACTTACTTGCTAATGTTCTGTCAAGGTCAGCAATGAAGTCCTCTAGCTCTTTAGTGTCTCCAAGTTTAGCTGAAGAGAACAATATACAGTTGATTAACACAGTACATGAAATAAACCAAACACTGACTCATTGTTAAATATACAAAACAGAAACATTCAGTTTTAACTCACGTTTAGGAGATGTGACCAAGTGACTATTTGATGAGGGGGAGAAGACGCTGGGAGAGTTGAGCTTCTCATCACTGAAGCTGAAACTGTTTCTGTTCAAGGACTCTGCACCTGTTGCAGAAGGAAAAGAGACAGAGGAAGTCAGAAATGAACAACTGAAGCTTCCAAAGGCAAAGTTATAAAGCCAATAATGCAACTAAACATACAACTGTGTAGAGCTATAGCAAACACTAGTGGAAGACAGAACAGCATGACAGTATAAGCCTTATCCTCAAAAACCATGCTAAAAGAAAATAAACTACACTATCAGGCAAAAGTTTTTAATGTTTTTGACAGAAATTACATTTTTAAACGCATTTAAATAAAACAAATATTTTATTTAGTCCTGTGGTGGTAAAGTTGTTTTTTCAGCATACTACAGCTTTCAGTGTCACATGATCTATCAGAAATCATTCTAATATGCTGACTTACTGCTTAATTATTAATAATGTTTCTTATTATCAGTGCTGAATACTATCTTTCACTGTATATTTTCAAATGAAATCAGCCTTGGTGAGCATACACATTTCAACAACATTGAAAAATCTTAATTATTCTAAACTTCTGACCTGTAGTGTACATTAAATATTGTGCTATTTTAAACGTTCCTAATTTTGTTTTGGAGATCTCCTACAATAAATTTACTTGCATCCAAGGTCAAGAAACACTTCATATTTTCCTCATAAATTGCACATCACCAAATTTCTCAAAGAGACTGAAAATGGTTGTTAGACGATTCAGTCTTTCCAAACCCGTCCTTTCCGAGAGCAGACTGTGCTCTGTGGTCAGATGGCTCAGTCTGTTGTGATTGGTCTACCGCTTATATTGCGTGATGGAAACTAAATGCCAATTACCATATCAGAATTTCAGCTCCGGAGGCTTCCTCAGGACTTATATACACATTGATATAACCAGTAACGTTGGCGTCAGTGTTACCGTATTGATTTGAGCCCAAGTCTTTTTTCTTTTTTTTTTTTAAACGCATGCAATGTGGATTGCAGCGCTGAAAACAGTCTTCTTGACATGTCGACGACACAAACCAAACTCATTCAGGCCTCAACTACAACTGCAGTGTTTGAGGGCGGGTCAAAGTAGACGTTGTTCGCTGGCAGCCAATAAAGACCAATGATGGCAGGCATTATGCAAATGTATTGCATTTGTGTCTGTGTCAGACTCGACTCATGTCAGCAGTTCAGAATCGAATCTCTCTTTTAGGAGGCAATAACTTTATTTGTTGTGCACTTTGATCTTTAAAACTTTGTATACCTTTTACATTCCCAAACAGCTATACTGAATAAAAAGTCATATTTAAAAAGGCATAATAGGGGCACTTTAAATAACATTTCACTTGCAACATCTGTACATATTTCCTTGCCAAGAGCATGAAACCATTGAAATTCAAGGGACAACTAGAAAAACTCTAGTCTGTAAGTGTAGAATAGTTACGGTGTTGAGTGTAAAACCAGTGGAGCAGCACTGCTCTTTGCCAAACATGTGCACTGACCCATAACCAGAGGGGGTAGGGGGTGTCGGGGGGGTTAATCTGTGCTAGCAGAGCAGGTTGAGTTTGTAATCAATGCATACTCCTCTAATAACTCTCTCTCTCTCTCTCTCTCTCTCTCTCTCTCTCTCTCTAAGTGCTTTCAACCGTGACCCAGCCTCGAGCAGGTTAATTTAAAGCCAAAGATTTGACCCAGTATGCCACACTCCATCTTAAAAAAACTTTGTTTACACATTCTTAGCCCTGCACGCAGTTAAAGGCAGAGCAGGTGTGCTATTACACGGATGCTCAACTTTACCCAGCGTTTCAGTCATTAGACCCTCCTGCCTGTGGGCTTCAGCACATCAGCTGGCGAAACGAGAGCAAACAATGAGGTTAATAATAATAATAATAATAATAATAAGTACAGAGGATCCTCTCAGCTGACACTGCACCAGCTATATTAGTGGTTCGCAACACTAAAATTGTTCAAATAACTATATTTATGCATAATTAGAATAGTAAATGAAATATACTTGTGAAAAAGTGCACTTAATCGTATCAGATGTGCACTTGTAGTGCACTTCAAATCTTTGAAGTAAACATTTAAAAAAATAAAATAAAATAAAAAAAACTGTACTTAATATGAACTAAATTAATATTAAGTGTACTTAAGTGTGCTTGGAGTACTTTCATGATTGTTTTGTAACATACTTAAGTACGCTTTTGAAAAGTGCACTTTATAATGTCAAATTAAAAGTTTTACGTTAAATCCTTGTTTAATATAGTTAATATATTTTAAATGTACTAAATTGCAACTTCATTACAAATGTGCAATTATAAATACATAATTACGACATGTATGACAACTTTCCATAGAAATTACATTAAAATGTATTTCAGTCTAGCATACATGCTTGTCAGTAAATTTAGTAGTGCACTTTAACCAGACTACTAGGGCTGCAACTAATGATTATTATTATTTTAATTTTTGATTAATTGGCTGGTCATTCTTTAATTCAGATTAATCAGATAAAGACCAATTTTTTTTTTTTTTTTTTATTAACGAAACACTATTCAACATCCTAATAAATAAATAAAACAGGGTTATTGATTATCGAGTTTAATCAATTAGTTGTTGCAGCCCTACATATTACTAAAACAATAATAAGCATATAACATAAGAAGTACTTAAGTCCTACTTAAGTGGGTCAAACAGCTAACTCCATTGAATATAAATTTTAGCTATTATACATTTTCATTTAAATTGCTGTCTGAATGTTCCATTCAGTTTGCACTTAATATTATTTTCGTAATAAAAAAATAAAGTATGCTAAAGTGTACTTCTTTTGAAAGGAAGGAGAAACACTTTTAGTTGATGTTTTATCCAATGTGAAATCCTGTGGTGTAGAAGCAAACCCACTAAACTAGATCAATAGCACGTGACAAAATGGCATCAAGATTGATTGGATCTAACATGCAATTGCACAGATCCATGAGTGCGACTGAAAGGCACATAATGCCTTTCTGATCCTCTGAAAGCACCAGAGGATGTTTTCTTCTCCAAGCACAGATTCTGCCACATTCCCCATTTGTTCCAGAAGGAAAAGGGTGGGGTAAAGAGAGCACTTGTTGCTTAATCATTAAACACAAGAACACTTCTAGAAAAAAAGTGTCCGTTTATACTGATATGCTTCCGCTTCGTTTGAACCTTTCTATGCAATTATAAGCCATCAAACAAAAGTCTTCCATAATCCATTCATGACGCAATCCTTCTTCAGATACTGGATAATCTCCAGTTGTAGGATTGATAGAAGAAAAAAAAAAAAAAAAAAAAAAAAAAAAAAAAAAAAAAAAGTACAGTGAACCTGCATGTTTCCCATAACAGCTATTACAACTGACTATAGACTATAAGCCAGGACAATGAAATCAACCAATATTTGCGGAGAACGCTGACTCTTATGAGAGAAAAAAAACAAACAAACACCCCATTTCAAAATAACATTAGAACCAAGAGATTTATATAAAAAAAAAAAAAAAAAAAGCCTTTATAAATCCCCTATCAAATCAAGTCAACATTAATATATAAAGAGGATTATATATTATATAAGGTTCAAGGTCTTAGCATGTTAACTGTCAGTGTCAGCAGGGCACACGTTTTTTTTGCCTTTCCTTTACACTTTTTGAAGTGCTTTGACTTCTACAGAGTCCCTTCTTTAAAAAGAGACAAGCCATAGATATGCATTCCAAAGCATTCATGAACATTCATGAAAAGGGGGGATGACAGTTACCATATTAAAAGACGTTTAATGAAACCCAGCTGCTCTTTGTGCTTGTGTGGGCTCAGATTAGATTAGGTAAGATTACGCCGTGTTCAGTGTGCACTGTAACTTTGTTAACTGAGGCTGGGAAGCTTAAATCGTGACGCAGAGAGATAATGACCCCAGGACGCGAGCACGTGCGCTGCTATCAAACTTCTGGAATAATGACACGTCAAGTGCGACTTTTGCCGGGATACTCACTTTCAGAGTCGCTGATGCCGCTGTCGCTGACGCTCGCGCTGCTCCGTCTCTTCATGGTTTTCAAGTGCTCATCATATCTGAAGTGTCTCTTTTCCACGGGGGACGTGAAATCCTCAATGACAGCGTCGAACTCACACAACACGGCGCTTAGATCGTCATCATCCTCGAGAAATGCTAGAAAAATACACGCAAAGTTTGTTTCAGTCTGGACACAGAACAAGTGCTCTATATAAAGTCGCACTATCGCCTCAATGTCATAAACATACAATATTTGCATGGGTGTATCTGAAACAGCCGTACTTAATGTGTATTATTAAAATGTATTATTAAACATTAGACTTACATTTGCTCTGTGACTTTATCTTTGGAGACTTCATCTTCTGTACTCCTTTAGTGTCCAATTCCGAAATATCCGATATAAAACAAAACTCCTGCTTTCCCTTGTTAACACACTGTGTCTGAGCTCGTTAGCGCATACACTGCGGTCGCTGGGGTTCGTTGTTTTAAATATTGCCCGGCTCTGGGAGGGGGCGGTGACTGACGGAGGCGTGTCAGACGTGAGGAACGCATCGCCAATGAGACGCTCGCGCCCGTTTTAGCCCTCCGTGTGAGTTACATGGACTGGCGTCATTCACCCCTGAAGTATGTGTTTGTAAACAGCTACTATGACACATGCACGACATCAGTGCTGCTTTATTTTTAACCTTAACATTTTTCGTTGACTTCACTTGTTGCAATGTTTTATCAGCAATACTGTAATAATGTTACAGGAAAAAGAAGTGTGTCATGTACTACAGCATGTAAATATATCTGAACATTACTGTTCAAAAAGCCCTCAGGAATGTCCACGTCCATCATGTATTTGTTGGGGGAAAAAAGATTTGTTTCATCTAAAATTATTAATAATAATGGTAGTGACATTTGTTAAGTTTAGGAGAATATATGACAGGTCAATTTACTTTGCTCAAAAGTTAAATAAATATCTGTTTTTTTTCTGAATTAAAATTCCCACACAGAGGACATAAATTAATACAATTCTTAAAATATAAATGCTAAAATATAGCCCAATGATATTATAATATATATGTAAATAAAATCATAAATTATCAATAACCATTCGCTTTTATTTCATTTATCTACAAAATAATATAGGCCTATTTTAATAATTTTATGATATTCCAAAAGTACTTGGTGCTTCACCAGATATTGTAACATTTCGAATGTAACTTAAATTGTAAACTTAAATTTAGACTACAATTTCCTTACTGTAACACTTTTTATAGGCTAACAAATATAGGCTAACCTTTTCAGTGTTTTAACTTTTTCCTCTTATTTGAGGGTTAAATTCAAAGGATCCCCATTTTCTGTGTCAAGTCTAATCATTGGCATGCTTCTGTCATTCACGATTCATAAAACTGTTAGGTCTAAGTTAAGTTTCTACAGACATCTGGTGGAGACTAAATGAATGTGCACTCATGTCATGTTATTCACTCAAGGCAATTAGATTAGATTCAGATACAGAACCTTTTTTAATGGCAGGTGTGTTCACATCCACAAGCTATTTGTCATCGGGTCCAGAAGTCTAAAGTAGCCTTTTCTTCATTATAAAGAACCTTTTGTGAGATGGAAAGACTTTGTGAATGTTAAAGGTTCTTTGTGAAACCACAGATGCCAATAAAGAACCCTTTTAAGAGTATAAATGAATCATTGGCAGAATCCTGCTTGTTATTTTTAGTGTGGGTGTGGGATTTATCACTTTAAAAAGAGTCCTTCACACCTTTGGTGTTGGAGGTAACAGGTAGACACATGGTAAAACAAGACATGTGTTTGCAGCTGCACTTTCCTGCTGACTTTAGGGTTTAAATGCGCACGGAAGGTGTCAAAGACGACACTTAATGTCTGAGAGGCTAGAAACTGTTCAGTTCACAAAATAAAATGTTTACACGGATTTTCAGTTTGGAGGAAAAAAAAATACAATATGGGATACTGTGCTGTAATTTACTTTGTAGGTTAGGCTATTAGACAGCAATTAAAAATCAATGAGTGGCAGCATTTTGACCATTAATAGAATTTCCATTACTTTTCCAGTATTTTTTAAATTATTTATATAGCGATTGTAAAGTGCTAGTCACTTAAATTCTGACTGAAATATATGTATTATAATATATATATATATATATACACACACACACAACTAGAAAAAAATGACATTACAATGACTACTTAACATTTTGTTAATTTCCATGACTTTTCCAGGCTTTTAAATGTAAAGTGTCCAGAATTTGCATTACGTATAAACCAAACTAAAATGCATGTTTTAGCTGCTTTAACTGAAAGCAATTTACACTGACATCTTAAAATACACTACATTGCCAAAAGTTTTGCGACGCCTGCCTTTATATGCACATTTGTGTGCATGAACTTTAATGACATCCCATTCTTAATCTGTAGGGTTTAATATGGAGTTGGCCCACCCTTTGCAGCTATAACTCTTCTGGGAAGGCTTTCCACAAGGTTTAGGAGTGTGTTCATGGGAATTTTTGACCATTCTTCTAGAAGCACATTTGTGAGGTCAGCCACTGATGTTGGACGAGAAGGCCTGGCTCACAGTCTCCACTCTAATTCATCCCAAAGGTGTTCTATTGGGTTGAGGTCAGGACTCTGTGCAGGCCAGTCACGTTCCACACCAAACTCATTCATCCATGTCTTTATGGACCTTGTTTTGTGCACAGATGTGCAGTCGTGCAGTCCTAACCCTAACAGGAAGGGGCCATCCCCAAACTGTTCCCACAAAGTTGGGAGCATGAAATTGTCCAAAATGTCTTGGTATGAAGCATTCAGAGTTCCTTTCACTGGAACTAAGCCCAAACCCTGAAAAACAACCCAACACCATAACCCCCTCCCCCCCCTCCTCCCCTCCCCTCCCCTCCCCTCCCCTGTGGTTGACTTCTGCGCATTGTGCGCCTCAGCATGTGCTGACCTCACTCTGTGATTTTCAATGGCTGAGTTGCTGTTGTTCCGAATTGCTTCCACTTTGTTATACCACTAACAGTTGACCGTGGAATATTTAGTAGTGAGGAAATTTCATGAATGGACTTATTGTACAGGTGGCAACCTATCACGGTACCACGCTTGAATTCACTGAGCTCCTGAGAGTGACCCACTCTTTCACAAATGTTTGTAGAAGCGTCTGCATGCCTAGGTGCTTGATTTTATACACCTGTGGCCATGGAAGTGATTACAACACTTGAATTCAATGATTTGGAGGGGTGTCCCAATACTTTTGGCAGTCATTTTTTTTTTTTTTTTTTTAATCATGTTTGTTAAAGCTTAAATGTCCTAATTGAACTAAGGCCTAATCCTGGCTTAATCTAAGCCTTGTCTATGAAACCGGGCCTTAAAATGTATCATGACCCTGATCACAACTGTTATAAGATATATAAAATACATAAAAATAATTACTTTATTGCACATTTTATTTTCATATTCACTTCCAAACACATCTGACAGTCAATGCAAACTATATAAACAATCACAACATTTCTCTCAAGTACAAAAAAATATACATGATGCCAAATAATCAAGACAAACTTTAGACATGATACAATCTCAATTTAAAGTGCACTACAGTCCCGGTTTTCCAAATGCTATGGTTGTCATAAAAAAAAAAAAAAAAAAACATATAAATCAAGCCTTTGAGATGCTTTAAGTTTAAACACCACCAATATGGATTTAGAGAATGTTTTGCAAGTTTCACATTGAGGCTGGAATATAAGTGCTCTCATTTAGCTAATATTAAGGGTGTGATTTTCCCCCTTTTGTTTTCAACCTCACTTGGTTTCATAAGAATGCTTATAATGCTCTGAATGCTTTGACAGTGGCGCCCACTAGTGTTCATACTGGAATAAGCTATAGCTTAAGTAATGCATTACACAACCGTAAATTTCTCTAGCTCAGTTTAATTCGTGCTTGCATAACATATATTATTAAGAAGTTGAATTTCTAGTGCAAATTAAACATAATAGTAATTGTATCCGTAAACATATCAGAAAGCTCATGGTGAACAATCGTGAGGGCCACTGTGTTGTTCCTGATTGTAAGACATTCTCCAGATTGCCTTCAGAATTTTAACTATATAGCAACCTACTTGGAATTAATCACAATATAGCCATAACCATTACATATGACATTGAAAAAACATGCAAAGACAGGGAATGTGATAACAGGCTCTAACAGTAAAGTCTTCATGTCACTGAGCATGTTTCTGGAGAGTTACAAATGCTCTTAAATAATATGTAGCAATAGGGCAGGTACAACAAACATCTCTAATATGTGGTTTAACAAAACAAAAAACCCACTTGATCCATTGTTTATGCTTTCAAACACATTTGTAAACTGCACGTGCAACAACTGAAATCCTGTAGACATACTACACTGCAATCGCTCTTTCTGCCTTGTCTTCATACAGAAAGCTGAGCACACCCTCACATTTTAGGTCAACCTAAAATATTGCATGGACCTGACTGTATGGGCCAAAGTGTATTAGCATAAACAGTGTGTCTTCTCCTGTTCAGCAGCGAGCTGTATGAAGCTGTTCTCACTTGGCTGTTTCAGTCTCAGTGGCTTGTGATTCTTCAGCTTGTAGGCCAACGTAAGGAAAATGGCATCTACATGCTCTTTTTCTGCAGGGTCTCTTGCAGATGTCTCAAAAAGGGGAAAGTTGTAGCCATCAGCCAGTCGCTGAGCTACAAACGTGGACACCTCTCTTGTTCCTCTTAAGTCACATTTGTTCCCAACTAGGATGCGGGGTACCATGGGAGGGACTGAGTGACGGACACACTCCTCAATCCACTCCGGCAGACTCTCAAATGAAGCCAGACTGGTCACATCATACACAAAGATGATGGCATGGACATTGCGGTAGTAATGCTCCACCATACTCTTCCTGAAGCGCTCCTGCCCAGCCGTGTCCCAGATCTGCAACTGAGAGAAGGCAGTTTACATCATAGGAGTAGTTCACTTTAAAATGAAAATTACCCCATGATTTACTCACCCTCAAGCCATCCTATAGGTGTATATGACATTCTTCTTTGTGATGAACACAATCGGAGTTATATTAATAAACATCCTGATGCTTCCAAGCTTCATAATGGCAGTGATGGGGTCCACTGAGTTTGAAGCTCAAATCAGTCTCCGGGGGGTTAATAAAGGCCTTCTGAAGTGCATTTAAAACTTTATAAAGTAAAATATGTAGCTACCGCCAGACCGCCTACCGTATTCAACTTATGCAGAAAGTGTAACGCCACTCGCAGCTACGTCCGAAGTCATCGTCGCGCCAGTTACGCTTTTTCCATAAATTGAATATGGTAGGCGGTCTGGGGAAAGCTAGATAATTTTTTAATTACATTTTAAAGTTTTAAATATGGATATTTTTCTTACACAAGCCCATCGATTTGCTTCAGAAGGCCTTTATTAACTGTGTTAGTAAACACCAGTTTATTAATATAACTCCGACTGTATTCGTCTGAAAGAAGAATGTCATATACACCTAGGATGGCTTGAGGGTGAGTAAACCATGGGGTAATTTTATTTATTGTTTTAATAGTGAGCTACTCCTTTAACCAGACAAGAATACATTACTTTCAGCCCTTGTGTATTGTGCTTTGATGTTGATACAAACCCGATTCCAAAAAAGTTGGGACACTGTACAAATTGTGAATAAAAAAGGAATGCAATAATTTACAAATCTCATAAACTTATATTTTATTCACAATAGAATATAGATAACATATCAAATGTTGAAAGTGAGACATTTTGAAATGTCATGCCAAATATTGGCTCATTTTGGATTTCATGAGAGCTACACATTCCAAAAAAGTTGGGACAGGTAGCAAATAAGAGGCCGGAAAAGTTCAATGTACATATAAGGAACAGCTGGAGGACCAGTTTGCAACTTATTAGGTCAATTGGCAACATGATTGGGTATAAAAAGAGCCTCTCAGAGTGGCAGTGTCTCTCAGAAGTCAAGATGGGCAGAGGATCACCAATTCCCCCAATGCTGCGGCCAAACATAGTGGAGCAATATCAGAAAGGAGTTTCTCAGAGAAAAATTGCAAAGAGTTTGAAGTTATCATCATCTACAGTGCATAATATGATCCAAAGATTCAGAGAATCTGGAACAATCTCTGTGTGTAAGGGTCAAGGCCGGAAAACCATACTGGATGCCCGTGATCTTCGGGCCCTTAGATGGCAGTGCATCACATACAGGAATGCTACTGTAATGGAAATCACATCAGGAATACTTCCAGAAAACATTGTCTGTGAACACAATCCACCGTGTCATTCGCCGTTGCCGGCTAAAACTCCATAGGTCAAAAAAGAAGCCATATCTAAACATGATCCAGAAGCGCAGGCGTTTTCTCTGGGCCAAGGCTCATTTAAAATGGACTGTGGCAAAGTGGAAAAACAAGGACAAGGACACCAAGTTGTTCTCAGCACTCAGTTCAAAAGCCTGCATCTCTGATGGTATGGGGTTGCATGAGTGCGTGTGGCATGGGCAGCTTACACATCTGGAAAGGCACCATCAATGCTGAAAGGTATATCCAAGTTCTAGAACAACATATGCTCCCATCCAGACGTCGTCTCTTTCAGGGAAGACCTTGCATTTTCCAACATGACAATGCCAGACCACATACTGCATCAATTACAACATCATGGCTGCGTAGAAGAAGGATCCGGGCACTGAAATGGCCAGCCTGCAGTCCAGATCTTTCACCCATAGAAAACATTTGGCGCATCATAAAGAGGATGATGCCACAAAGAAGACCTAAGACAGTTGAGCAACTAGAAGCCTGTATTAGACAAGAATGGGACAACATTCCTATTCCTAAACTTGAGCAACTTGTCTCCTCAGTCCCCAGACGTTTGCAGACTGTTATAAAAAGAAGAGGGGATGCCACACAGTGGTAAACATGGCCTTGTCCCAACTTTTTTGAGATGTGTTGATGCCATGAAATTTAAAATCAACTTATTTTTCCCTTAAAATTATAAATTTTCTCAGTTTAAACATTTGATATGTCATCTATGTTGTATTCTGAATAAAATATTGAAATTTGAAACTTCCACATCATTGCATTCTTTTTTTTATTCACAATTTGTACAGACCCAACTTTTTTGGAATCGGGTTTGTATTTATTTCTGTTTCTTAAACCTATCTTTGTAAAGCGACCTTGGGTGCTGGAAAGACGTTATATAAATAAACATGATTATTATTATTATTATTATTATTATTATTATTATTAACAAGACTAGTTGTCATAAAGGCTTTTTCTCAGCAGTTTTGAGTCCAAAGTCCTATTATACACGTGTGATAAATCATAATTCAATTATTTTAATGATATATTTAACAAATAATGAACTACTCTTTTGTTAAAATACAACATTACAAATATTTTAAATGGTGTTTGTGCAGCAATGAGAGGACTTTTCATAACAGTCAACAACAATACACCGTGCACCAATTGTGGTGAAGAATGTACTTGTTATTCAAGGTCTGAATGCATTTTTACAGCTTTTAATTTTCAGACCGACGAAATAAACTCCACTGTATGGGTCCTTACCTTTATGTATTCTCCATCAAGTTGCAGGGTCCTTTCTCTAAAATCTACTCCGATTGTTGCCTCGGGATTTTTGAGAAATTTACCACCGCAAAACCGGTAAGTCAGGCAAGTCTTTCCAACATTTGAATCCCCAATAACGATTATTTTAAACACCCTCGACTGAGGGCAGTCATATTCCTGACACGAGTCATTCGCGAGACTGTCTCTTGTGTAAATCGTCGCGAATTCATTGCTGCCCGTTGTGTTTTCTATTGCCATAGTTCTGATACTCGAGAAATATCGCGAGAGGATCAGAACGAGAGGTTAACGTGAACTCCCATAGCCTGGGAGTTAAATTCAGTTTTGCTCATTAAAAAACCTGCCTGCTACTGAAAAAGCTATACATTTGTGGGTCAGTGATACAAATAATCTGAATCTGAATTTGATAAATTCATGACATAAATCACTTTATTCTATAAAACCTATTTAGTTTGAATTCATTTTTAGTGCATTTAAATAATACATATTATATTATTTTATGTTTTGTTATCCCAAACCCCCAAAATGTCAGGTTGTGCAACCGTCCGAACAAATTAACAGACTAAGAAAACGATTTAAAATGGTGTCTTAATAATAAAAATTAAATACTATGGCATCTTTTTAGGTTTGAAACCTTTCATATAATCACATTTTATAACTATTGGAAGTTTTAAAGCTGTTGTATATACAATATATATACAACTTTTAAAAATGTCTGCTACCGAAAAAGCAATACATAAAATGATTTATTTTTTGGGTCGGTGACATGCATTCTACATGCATATTTTTGTGTCCAAGTGCATTATTTCCTTTTAAAATAATTTGATAAATTCATGACATATATCACTTTATTCTATAAAACCTATTTAGTTTGAATTCATTTTTAGTACATTTAAATAATACATATTATTTTATGTTTTGTTATTTTAAACCTTTAAAATGTCAGGTGAACTGAAGAAAACTATTTAAAATGG
Source organism: Paracanthobrama guichenoti (assembly GCA_018749465.1). NCBI lineage: Eukaryota > Metazoa > Chordata > Actinopteri > Cypriniformes > Gobionidae > Paracanthobrama > Paracanthobrama guichenoti. The sequence goes on along the minus strand of CM031951.1, from coordinate 41,844,627 downwards.
TGGTCTTAATAATAATAAAAAGAAAAGTTATATCATAATTTTAGGTTTGAAACTATTCAAATAAACCAATTTTATAAATATCAGTATTTGTAAAGCTGTGGAGATCATTGAAACACTTTCATTCAGCGATTTGTATATTCTCAAATGTCAGGGTGGCACAACGGCAAACATGGCTCTTCTATTATGAATTGACATGGTAATAACAGTAAACATGATAATGCTTCATCACCCAGAGGAGCCCAACAGAGTGAAAAGGTTTGTACATCTCTCTCAAATACCGGTAAAAACTGCTCATTTCAAGAATGGGCAGAGGTTGGTACACTTTTCATGTCAGGTGGTACAACTACAAGGTGAATTCAGATTGATGGGACGCTTTTTCCCAGACATCTCAATGGCAAAAAAAAAGTGTCCCAATCAACCCGAATTCACTCATACAACTTTTTGGTTGTATCGCCTGACATAAAAAGTCAAAAATGAATTTTAACACTTTGAAATGTTATTTAACAACTGAAATTTGATTACAAACAATGTTTATGACTTTTTGAAGCTTTATTTATTGATTTGTTTATATAAAGCATATGCAGAATTTATTAAAATAACCAAAATCTATAAATTAGATTACATAAATGAAATAATTTAATAGACAACTATAACATTTAGACAATAAAAAAGAAACAAACACAAACAGGTAAAACAAGGTAGGGTACAAAAGCTCAAAGATTCATGACATATCACAAGTTATGTGGACTATAGAAAATGGTCCATCCTTCCTGAAGTGGTTCATTAGAATACTGTATATGTATCGAAGTTGTCTTGCTATATCACAAGTGCATTCAAATTTTAACCAATAACTTTGCCCCTATACGGTTACAAAATTTTAATGAAAACAAACCTTTTCATGTCTTTTCACATTAATTAAATTGTCCCATCAATAAAAATAAAACAAGTATTTTTCAGATCAGCACTTTGGGACCAGACATAAGCACATTTTCCTTAAGAGGGGCTATTAGCCCGACTGTACCCTGTTCAAGATTTCCAGCGTAATGCTGCTCTTTGTTTATTAACCTCCAGAGGCTGGCAGAGTCTTTGTACCAACTTATAATCCTGAGACAAGGTATCATTCACTGGCCATATATCATAAAGGTAAGCCTTTGTTTAATAATACTCATAGTACAGCATTAATTTCAAGTAGGTTTTATCCTGGCTGCTGTGGGATGAGCCACTTCAAACCAGGCTAAAAATTTAAACACCTGTATCTCAAAATATTTTGCAGCATGTTTACATTTGGCTCTATTGTGCACAGTTCCACGTTTGACACTGTGAGAACTGCGCAGATTACCAGTTCTCATCAGAAAAGGAGCTTGAGCTGCCAGAGTCCGAGTCTGCATCAGTCAATCCATCGAAGTCCCAGTCAGCACTGGAGCCGCTGTCGTCATCCTCCTCCGAGATGAAATTCTGCCCAGACCCCAAGCATGCAGTGTACACCCGGGTGGAGAGGCTTATGGATCCGAAGGAGGATCCAAACATGGTGGCCACACTTTTCCACGAGTCCCTAGTGGGATCATATTCATGTATAATAAGCCTGTTTTTGTTGTGATGGACTATTGCAATAGTTAGAAGCAGCAGTTTGCTGTTGTGTTGCACAACTTGGTAGTTGAGAGCACTGCTATCAATAGGAATGTCTCCGATCCGCCTCCATTCTCCACGAGCTGGGCTATACGCCTTGACCACAGGGATATCGCACAAACAGATAATCTGCTCCTGAAAAACACAGGCTTTGTGGAGTTTACTGCGTTTCAGAGAGCCCCGCTGGAGCCAGTGGTTTTTCTTTGGCTCATAGCTGAGCATCCTCCTCTTGTTTACCACATACAGCCGCTCATTTACCGTCACAACCTGCATCTTTCCCAAAGAATGAGGCAAAGGGGACACAAAAACCCACTGGTTCCTTTGAATGCTATAGCATTCTACTTCCTTGAGTCTGGCATCCGACACTGAATCTCTGCCACCCAAAATGTACAGATGCCCGTTGAGGTAGCCGATGTAGGAGTGCATTCTTCTGAGAAGTCTTTCCGCAAGCTCCTGCCAACAATTTGACAAGGGATTGTAGACCCAGAAGTGCTTGGACAGCTGTGATGCGAGATACAGATTGTTCTCTGGTGTGGTGCAGACCAAAAATGTCTCCATAGGAGAGTGTTTGAAGTTCTGATTGGTGAGGTTAATGACCGGGGACGCCATAGAAAAGATGTCCTCTGTGTAGGGATCATAGCACATGAAAGGCTCATTTGGCCGTCCAAAGAAAAGCACCATTTCTTTTGCACTCTTGCCAATTCTTTGTTTGGCAGAATGTACATCCTTTGAAATCGTGGCACTCTGCTCATCAGCAGCCCCTTCTAGAACATTCGTAAGATATTTCTTTATAAAAGGCTTTGATTTAAGGCCATCTAGATAAACCCTGTCTTTCTCGGAAAACAAAGACCACCGCACGCACCTGAGCACCTGCAGTGCATCTTCTGCATCCGCATGCAGATTATTCTCAATCCACTGTAGTGCAAACGAGCACACTTTCAGTTCGCAGTCCACATCCAGAGAATCCAGTGCGAGAATCTCTTTAATCTGCTTCAGGTCCAGCTCACAAAGCTCTCGCACATTGGCACTGAGCTGGATGAAGTTCTTCGCAATAAACGCTTGAGCCTCGCTCTTCAACTCCAGATTGTCAAAGGTGTCTGCAAACTTCAAAATCCCTGCACAGTTAGAAAGGTCCAGCCTTCTTGTCATGAAGTTAGCACAAGCTTGGCGAATATACTCCAGCTGCAGCATGTTTGCAGCTGCATAAAGCCTCTGCACGTTGGCCTCGGTGATTGTCACTTTGCCAGTGTAACAGTAATCAATAATGACAGCCATTGAATCGGCGTCCACTTCGTGAATGGTGACGTTCCTCTGAGTGCTCTCGTACAGTCCTCCTGTAAACATGCTCTTAAAATAAGGGCTCGCTGCTGCCAGTATATTTCGGTTGCACTGGAAAACTTTTCCTGAGGAAACGCTTCGGTTCTCTGACTCCGGGTCAGGCTCCACTTCGATAGTCACGTCGACTAACACCTGCGAATCGTAGAATAATTTCAGCTCTTTCATCAAACTTGAAGCATGATTCGTGTCCTCGAGTTCCTCCGGACCACTGAAACAGTCCACCGAAGCCATGTTGAGCTCGTTTTCTCCGTCCGAACGCAACTAAATCCCGTCAGGCATCAAATCTCCCTCAGCTCTGCTGTAAGAGCTCAAAGTGTCATGAAAACAACAGGCTGTGAGCTGCATGCACCGCTGCTCTGTTGCCTGACAATGTAGCCATGTTTCATGAATGAAAAGCTGTACGAAATGCTTTTCAGGACAAACGATCGGCAGCGGTGATGTCCGTCCCGTTTAATTTCATTTCGTTCGGCTTTTGATCTCGAGTCATCGACGTTGCATGTCTCACTCAAGCATGCTACCGCTGAACTGCAACACACGGCGCTGATTGGTCACATCGGCTGTGTCTCAAAGCATGTTGAGCTGCCTACATAGACAGCATTTATGGGCATCGTAAGCCACTGTGGTGCCAAAATGCTGCCCACGGCTATGAAACCCAACAATGCCTTCTAGGCAGCTCACTAGCATTTGAGACGTAGCCATTGTCAGCGCGTTGTCTGTATTAAGTTCGGTTGGCCTGCTAAAGCTTTGTTCAGAATGATACATAATAGTATCAACATCATATAAAATATGGATTTAGTTTTAAATATTAGATATGTGTTTTAAAATATCAATTTGTCTCATTGACATAGATCAAAGTATGACAATTATTGACAAAAATAGATTTTTCGAATAATGTATACCCTATATATATATATATATATATATATATATATATATATATATATATATATATATATATATATATATATATATATATATATATATATATATATATACATCAAACTAAAAATTATTCAGACACTAGATATAATATTTTACTAGTGGTTGCAAGACACTATAGTTAATTTATGTAATTTTTGCATACCCAAAAATTCTTCATAGAGTGTATTATACTAGTAAAATTGCCAAAAATATGGGACAAAAATTATTCAGACACTTTGACCTGACCATGCTTTGCTAGTGTTTTTCTTTAATTGCTAATGTGACCTTTTACACCACAGACCGAACAGAATTAAGCATTGTTTGGTGATTGGTTGACCTAAACTGGTATTATCTAATTATGTGCTTAAATTTAACAGCTGACAGCTGATTGGTTGATTGTAATCCATTACATACCCTTCTATCAAAGTTATCTGACATTATCAAGATGAATTTGTTGAGTCCATGTTTAAGTCCAGAGAAATAAGCTATTTTAACCAGGACACAGACCATGTCCATGTGTCGCCTACCAGTGACATCATACCCGATAAAAACATCATGCCCGATTTTACCTCGATTTAATATATTATATGTTTTATTAGACAAGGAAATAACTGTTTGGATACATTTATAGACAGAAAACTAATTATTTTACAGCAATACAGCATTTTATCCATCATACAATATGTTTTAAAATTAATTGCATGCCATTTAGCAACACAAGCCATCCAGCATTTATTAATATGATATTCTAATATCGATCTAGCTTACTTCAGTGTGCAACAAGTGTCTCATAGTAGCCGAGGAGCAAATGCATAGGCTAGCCTAATGTTATAACATAATTTTCAACACACTCAAATGTGTCTAATATTATAAAACAATGCTGTTACGCCACATACGCATGAGCAGAAGAAGCGGAAGTGGTCACCTGCGGCATAATAAAAGCTCCACTGCTCTTGAGCCGTGTGTCGCGCTCGTCTCTCATTAGCAATCACTTCAGCTCCCACAGCACTCAGCCCTGCTCTGCTTCACACTACAGTAACATTAATAATCTTATCCATAAACATGATTTCTGCTGATTCTTTTCCACGGGCTGTGAGGTGAAGACTACAGCTCCCAAGAATCCACTCTCAATCACGGCATCATCAAGCTACACCTTTGTTTTGAATAGGCGACCTCTAGCGGTGAAAAACTACATAGTGTGGCTTTAAAATCACAACCTATTCCAATAATGTGTAATCATAATGCGGCGTTACCTGATGGCCCTGAGATCTGATCTCCTTGCCTTGCTCATTTCAATGCCAGGAAGAAAAGAGAGGAATAAAAATAAAAAAATCGCTAAAAGCTCGTTAAGAACTCGGCAGACACAAGACGATGATCTCTGCAAACAATGTGTTTATGTTGTCTGTACCCCACAAATACAACACTTAAAAGAGAAAAGTTTAGGATAATATCACCTGCTGTTCACATCTCATGATCAAATGTTGTTATATCTCAGTATGTACAGAGTGAACCATTCACAAATATAATCATTCTAAATCTAAAGCTCTAAATCATGCCTTGGGTCTCCAAGCAGAACAAATACTTCTGGCCCTGAATGCAAGGCTTGCTTGTGCTTGATTCATATATGGAATAATGGGCTTTTATGTCCCATTTTCATCACCAAAAGGAGCTTCAGAACCAAATTACAGTGGAAACACACTCAAAACACAGGAAACAGAACTAAGACACATGCAAAAACAAAACAAACACAAGCACATATCACTCAACACTATGAGCCTGCTATAATACATTTTGTTACACTTTATTTTAAGATGACCTTGTTACGGTATAATTATACATTTAAGTTCTGAGCAATAATAATTAACTATATAGATTAGGATTGGTTGCATGTAATTGTGCATAATTTATAGTTTTACTACAGTAACTACATGTAACGTGTAACAAAGACACTGCATTTTTACCTATCAAGGTTTTCTTGGTTTCTTTCACACCCCCTGCTAAACAAAATGGCCACAAAGTATAGGGCTACAGAGTATGTAGGTGGCTTACCTTTTAAAAGTTAATATCATAATAATTATAGTAAATAGTAAAAATTATGGGACCTACAGTTAGCACAATGATATTATGAATTAGCTGCCCATACCTATGAAATGTTTACTGCAAAGCCTTGAGATGCCTATCTCTTTAATCCAGTCTGGTAAAAGTGAAGCCCTTTGTTTTTTCCCATTAATATAACATATCATTGAAAATGCAGATGATACCAATGAGCTCATGCTTCTTCTGGCGAGTTGTTTTTCTGCTAATTTCACATGTGATGTTTGAGTTTCTTTCTGAGTTTGACATCTGTTATTATCTGTGACTTTACTGGCTTGCAGAGAACACACACAGAGTCACACACAGAGAACCAGGAAACAATTTCAAGCCCTCTGTTGTGTTCATGCATGAATTACATTGTGACTACTATTTTGAAGTGCTGTGTGATGACGTAAGTGAGAAGGGAAGTGAAACAGTAAAGAAGATGATGTGTTTCTGCTCATGTGCTTCTACTCCTGACAGATAGGCTACCACACCCTAGTTTCAGGGAAGTATTTGAGCTGCTTTGTATTTGTGTCTCTCATTCAGTAAAATGGCAGAAGCCAGAATTTTTCAGGATGAGTTCATCTGTCCAGTGTGTTTGGATTTACTGAAGGACCCAGTGACCATTCCCTGTGGACACAGTTACTGTAAGAGCTGTATTACAGACTGTTGGGATCAGGAGGATCGGAAGAGAGTCTACAGCTGTCCTCAGTGCAGACAAACCTACAGCCCAAGACCTGCTTTAGGTAAAAACACCATTCTAGCTGAAATGGTGGCGAAACTGAACAAGACTAAACTTCCTGCTTACTGTTATGCTGAAGCTGGTGATGTGCAGTGTGACGTCTGTATTAGAAGAAAATACAAAGCTGTCAAGTCCTGTGTGGTGTGTCTGAACTCTTACTGTCAAAATCATCTTGTACAGCATGAGAATTTCTTTAAAGGAAAGAGACACGACTTGATGGATGCCACTGGACGACTGCACGAGATGATCTGCCATAAACATGATAAGATTCTGGAGGTTTTCTGTCGTACTGATAAAAAGTGTATTTGTGTGTTATGTACGATGGATGAACATAAAAAGCACGACACTATATCAGCTGCAGCTCTGAGGACAGAGAAACAGGTATAAATCTATGTCATTAATTTATACCTGTGCATCATGGTCATCTAATTTCAGGAAAACTAAATCTGTGGTTTGAACCTTTAAATGTACCATGCTAGATCTTTAACCACTATAGGCTCACCACACTGTCAAACCTAATGCTGAATAAATTTTTTTTTTTTTTTTTTTTTTTTTTTGTATGGTAAACTTAAATTAAACAAATTAGTTCAATCAAATGAATTTTTATGAGTATTTAGAACTTTCTTTTTATTTTGAGTTCACCAAACTGACACATTTTAAGTCATCTGAATTGTTTAATTGTTTTGAGTTTTATGAACTTGTTTCTTTTAATTTAGACAAACTTGAATTTTACTGAAACTGGGCTGGGATTTCTATTTCCATGCCATGACACTTGAGTAAATTACCATCATGGAAACTGTAAAAAACCATCAAAGTGCACTGTAAACCTGAATAAGTTGGCAAAACTCAAAAAGTTGCCTCAATTTTTTTAAGTTAAGAAATTTAAAGTTTAAGTAAGCAGAACTTGGCGATTTTTATTTGTAATCATCCATTTTAATTGCTCTGAACTTGAAATATGTGAGTAAACTAGTTCATACATTTAACTTCAAATTTTTAGTAGTGGAAACTTGACTAGCTTTAACTAGCTAATTCAATAAACGCCACCTTGCTAATTGGTTACACGATGCTTTGGTAGCATTAGCATAGCATAGCACTTGCTGAATGAGGACAGCAATACATTTAACATCTGTTCTCAAACTAAGCTTATGCTCCACTCGTCACCATAATGGTGAGAACAGAAAATCTTTTAAAAAAAAACTCTTAGAAACTCTTTCTCGCTTAGCATGAGCTTGGTTTGAGAACAGATTGGCCTATATGTTCAATGTTCTAAATTGCTGCACTCATTCAGCAATTGCTTTACAATGCTAATGCTATAAAAGCATTGTTAAAATGATCAAATTAGCATTTACCTAAATAGCTAGCTAATTAGCTAACGTTAGCCAAGTTTCCACTACTAAAAAAGTTGAGATTACATGATAATTTTAAATTAAATGTGTGAATTAGCTTACTAAAATATTTCAAGTTAAGAGCAATTAAAAAAAATCTATCCATATATTGTTGTAATTGTATATTTTTGGCCAATCGGAATGCATAAGTATATACAGGAAATTAGGGTGACCATATTTTGATTACCGAAAATCAGGATACTCGGCCCGGCAATGAGATACTTGTAGATTGCCCTAGTGCCGGTCAATTTAATGGCCCAATGAAAAAAAAGACATTTTCATCACTTTATAAAAAACAGCCAGGATGGCCAGGACAACCAGGACAGGACTTGAAAACAGGACATGTCCTGGAAAAACAGGACGTTTGGTCACCCTACAGGAAATTCTTTCCTTTTTTTTTTTCTTTTTTTTTTTTTTTTAAGAATCAGTTGAATTAATGATTCAATGACTCATTCATAAAGACACTTGTCAATGTACATAATGTAACATGCAGAAGGAATCACTGAAAAATCCCCACCATAATACAAGTGCATTGAACTTCTGTTGTAAACCAACTTTTACATGTTGATTTTATGATATAGTTTTATGTAGCATTTCTCATGTTTACTTTTTTTCATCAGAGTCACTTGAAGGAGATGCAAAGAAAGTTTCAGCAGAGAATCCAGCAGAGAGGAAAATATCTTCAGACGCTGAGAGATGCTGTGAAGTCTCATAAGGTGAGAAGAAGAGACACAGTTTGGACTCTCCTCCAGTGCTGGAGCTCACTGTGGCTCACAGACTGTGTGAGGCACCTGTAAGAGCTGATTGTGATGTGTGTTTTAACAGCGCTCTGCACAGGCAGCAGTGAACAACAGTGAGAAGATCTTTACAGAGCTGATCCGCTCCATTGAGAGAAGTCGCTCTGAGGTCACACAGCTGATCAGAGATCAGGAAAAGGCTGCAGTGAGTCAAACTGAAGGACTCTTGAATCGACTGGAGCAGGAGATTGCTGATCTGAGGAGGAGAGACTCTGAGCTGGAGCAGCTTTCACACACACAAAATCACATCCATTTCCTTCAGGTAACAGAGATCTAGAAAAACAGGATAGTGGACTTATAGGAGCAAGATGCTCCTATCATGACATAAGAGCAGAATGAGCAACTGGCTCAAATGAATTTGGCTGGTATACTGTCAGGTAATGCAAAGTATCCATCAGTCAGACTCTTTATTGTAGAGAGACTGCAGTTATATTATATTATATTATATTATATTATATTATATTATATTATATTATATTATATTATATTATATTATATTATATTATGTTATATTATATTATATTATATTATATTACTCAATGTTGGGAAGGTTACTTTGGAAATGTAATAGGTTACGGATTACAAGTTATCCTATTTAAAGTTTTTTTCTCTTAATAATTTTCAAACATTTAACCTCTAGAGATAGTTTGTATTTAGTTATATACATCACTCCATTCTAGGTCATTGTACTGTAGTAAAAACATGATGTTTTTCTTCTTACTAATATTAAAAGTCTGAAAAAACCAAAAAAAAAAAAAAAAACATTATATCATAGGCCTAATATTGATTTCTCACTAACATAAGCAAGAATAGATTCTAGTTTCATACTCACTGGCAACCCAAACAGACACCTCCAGTGAAGCTGTCATAACATGCAGCAATACGGGTTTTTTTTTGGGGGGTTAAGTTATAAAGTTATAAGTTATTTAAAATTATATTCCACCTAAAACATTCTTTAGACTCAATGACGATCGTTGTGTAGTTAAATAGCTCTATTTATCAAGTCAAAACAGAACAAACTAAGAGAGACAGGTTGTAAAACAGGTTGCCAAAATATCAGACAGTTTGTAGCCTAAAGCTTTCAGAAGCAATGTGGATTGATGTAATTGGTGGATATGGTGCTCTGCAAATTCAAACAAGAGAACCAATCAAAAGCATCAGAATAACATATTTTTACTAAATGGCCTTTAAATGGCATGCAGGAGACATTGTGCACATCAAAAACAGGCAAAGCAACAAATTCATATTATACAACATACCCTAGTTTTTACAGAAAATATTCAGATGTAAATTCTCAGTAACTGTAACAGATTGCAGTTACATTTATTTTGTAATTAAATTACGTACAGTAAGTCAGTTACATCTAACTATCTTACTGTTACTAGCTTACACTGTATTTATTATAGTTATATTTAATAGCGCCACCAACAGTTCAAATCTCTACTAACATTCATGATTATAACTTTTAAACCATTTGGCCCAAAAAATTATTCTTCAAATTATTATTTTTATTCTGATTTCTTCTGAACTTGGCACTATGGATGGTTATTTCGATAGTCCACTTTAGAAATTCTACTAACTATAAGTAACTTTGTAATTTGTTACTTTGTGTCAACTAACACTCAATAGTAGACTGTCTGCTTAATATCTGCTAACTCTTTATTTTGATGGTTCCTCAACAGACTTTATGTTATAAATAAATGTCAATGTATTCTACTTACCCTAAACCACACCTAATCCTAACCTAATAGTCTACTAACAGTCTTCTACAGTCTACTAATACTCTAATGAGTGTTGGTTGACATGTAGTTGCAAAGTTAATTATGGTTTGAGTCTAAAGTAGATCATCAAAATAAAGTGTAACCCTACCACTTTCCACCCAACTAGATTTTTTAAAGATATCTTTTCCTTTATTTTTTGAGTAATGCTAACCAAATTTGGGTCAGATGATCTTCAAAACTGACAGAACAGATTTTTACTTGTATGACTGTTTGCCTGTTACTGAGGCTGTGTATTAGCAATGCTTGAGCATATTGAAACGAAACAAAACCTGGACTTGAGACCATACCCTGAGGGAGCTTGTGAAGTTTCATGACAGTGCTGCTAACTGGTCAAAAATTAATCTATATAATATAGTTTTTGGCTACTCTACCTTACCAAATACACAACCTTATGATGTGCACACCATTGATGTACTTGACCTGTAATTGGCCCTTGCAGCAATATTTGCAATTACTGAAGCATAGATGTACATTTATGTTCTTAGCAGATGGTTTATAATAGAAATATAGTGTAAAGTGGCAAATTCTAGAATTTATAGCTGTAAAGAAATATAATGAATTAATATTGCAAGAATGTAGCTGAAATTGAGTTAAGTTATGCTAGAAAGTCTGTTGAGGAACCATCAAAATAAAGTGTTAGCAGATATTAAGCAGACAGTCTACTATTGAGTGTTAGTTGACACAAAGTAACAAATTACAAAGTTACTTATAGTTAGTACAATTTCTAAAGTGGACTATTGAAATAACCATCCATAGTGCCAAGTTCTGAAGAAAAATAATTTGAAGAATAATTTTTTTGGGCCAAATGCTTAATTTGAATCTGAAGTCATGTTTATCACATTGGAATGCTTTGTTCTCGGAAAGAACAGAAATCATGGAGGACATCATGTTTATTCTTATGTTTATTTATATGCCTATTTATTGTGAAAATGTTATTAAAACCAAAATTATATTTAGATTCAGATCTGAATGAATGTATGGGAGTGATAAAGAGAGTTTTGTTTATTTTTTCTGTAGAGTTTCCAGTCTCTCTCAGCACCTCCTGAACCTGAACCTGTACCAAACATTCCCTTCAGATTTCCAACTTTTGATGGCATAAGTGAATCTGTTCATCAGCTGAGAGACAAACTTGAGAATTTCTGCAAAGAGGAGATCAAAAAGATATCTGACAAAGGTAAAATCCTGAAGATTTATATGCTCTCAGAAATGAGTCCTCCAACATCTAATATCATCATATTAAAAATGATTATTTTCTCTTTACATGAGAATTACACTCATAATGTCTATTGACTTCCACAGTCACACTGACCAACATTCTTCCCAGGCCCAGAAACTACTTCCTACAATGTAAGTAACTAAGAACAAAAACTCACTGATTGAATTCATATACTTCCTTGCAAGTTTGGAAAGTGAAAAAAAAAATTAAAATAAAAACATGCTGGAACAGTTTCATAGTTCTTAATGTAAATGATAATTTATTGAGCAATACATTGAGAAAAGGCCATAATGAATTCTGATTCTGATGTGTTTTATCTCCGTCAGATTCCCATCAGCTCACTCTGGATCTAAACACAGTGAATAAATTTCTCCGTCTGTCTGAGGGGAACAGAATGATTACTTACACTGACACAGAGCAGCCGTATCCTGATCATCCAGACAGATTTGATGAAGATAATTATCAGGTGATGTGTAGAGAAAGTGTGTGTGGACGCTGTTACTGGGAGGTTGAGTGGAGTGGTTCTTATGGTGTGTATATATCAGTGTCATATAAGAGCATCAACAGGAAAGGAGGGGATAAAAAGTGTTTGTTTGGACATAATGATCAGTCCTGGAGTTTGTACTGCATTTCCTCCAGTTGCTCATTCATACACAATAACAAACAGACTCATCTCCCTGTGGTGTGCAGGTCGTCTAGAATAGGAGTGTATGTGGATCGCAGTGCAGGAAATCTGTCCTTCTACAATGTCTCTGACAAAATGAGCCTCATCCACACAGTCCAGACCACATTCACTCAGCCTCTCTATCCTGGGTTTTATATTGGTTATGGCTCATCAGTGAAATCTCTGACAGGACATTTTCTGTTACGTTAACCCTAAAGGCCAATTTACACTGCACAGACAAATGCCAACAAACACGTTTGTTGCGTTTTGTCAGATCAGTGTGTTACCCTGTTGGTCAGAGTTTGTTTTTATCCGACTGAACATGTTCAATCAGCGTTTGTTGGTGTCTGTTGGGACAGTGTGAACATGACAGTTATCTTTAATAAAATTCTAAATCCAACAGCCAACTTGCTTGTTGGTGTTTGAAATGGATTGTATTACAAAATGCAATGTGTAATTCAAAATAAAGGTAAAAGACTTATGAAAAATAACTAAGGAAAATTCCTTTATATTAATATAGTACATTGGGCCATATTTTCATGTAATTTTTAAGAGAGTATAATAAATTCTAGAGACCCCTGGTCTACAGCCCTGCTCCTGGAGAGCTACCAACCTGCAGAATTCAGCTCCAACCCCAATCAAACACACCTGAATCAGCTAATCATTGGCTGCATCTGAAATCATATACTTCCCATATAGTATAGTATAAAGTATGTTTGAATTTACAGCACTCATAAAAGAGTTGGCACAAAGTACCCGGATGGCCTACTACTTCTGGCGAGATTTTGAAGTATCCGATGGACACTTTACTATCCCATGAGGCCACAGGAGAGGATTGGTGGCAGTAAGCAACACAACTGATGCTTGTAGGTCACATGATAATGACAAGATGGCGAATGTAGTAAGTCCTGGTTACTTTAGTACTACACACATTCATACTACTGACATACTTTGAATAACATGAAGAAATTACTTATTCAAAATATGTACCTACTCAAGAGAGTATGTGATTTTGGACGCAGCCAAGGTGTTCAGGTTCATAAAATTAAAGGCAGATGTGTTGGAGCAGGGTTGGAACTGAAGTCTGAAGGATAGCTCTTCAGGAGCTCTCCACAAAAGTTCAGTCTAATCTGCTTGTGTGACACGTCTATCATTCAGACCAATGTGAAAATATTGACACTTGAGTGGCTGAATGAAAATGCACATTTGTATTCACACTTTTCTTGTTTTTTTCTTCCTGCCAATCTGTTCCATTGGTTACTTATGATTATCACCTGTGTCTTGTTTAGTTTAGTGTACATATAGGCTATATGCTTCCTCAGTGCAGTGCATATTCCTTGCATTTTGCTTTTCTTTTGGATTGTATTTTTCATTTGCCTACTGGAATATCTTCTTTGAATAACACTGCAATTAGATCCATATACACAATATTGCCAAAAGCTTTGGGATGCCTGCCTTTACATGCACATTAACTTTAATATCATCCCATTCTTAATCCGTAGGGTTTCATAGGGAGTTGGCCCACCTTTTGCTTTAACTCTTCTGGGAAGGCTTTCCACAAGGTTTAGGAGTGTGTTTATGGGAATTTTTGACCATTCTTCTAGAAGCGCATTTGTGAGGTCAGGCCTGGCTCACAGTCTCCGCTCTAATTCATCCCAAAGGTGTTCTATTGGGTTGAGGTTAGGACTCTGTGCAGGCCAGTCAAGTTCCTCCACACCACACTCGCTCATCCATGTCTTTATGAACCTTGCTTTGTGCACTGGTGTGAAGTCATTTTGGAACAGGAAGGGGCCATCCCCAAACTGTTCCCACAAAGTATGCTGAAGCATTAAGAGTACCTTTCACTGGAACTAAGGGGCCAAGCCCAACCCCTGAAAAAACAACCCCACATCATAATCCCCCCTCCACAAAACTTTTGGATATTTTGCAGTGGTGGGGGCATACATGTACCACCCGCAAATTACGCCTATGCTTTCAGGTAAAATAATGGACAGATTCAACATTCAGGTCATTTCAATCTGATTTTCTTTGATCCTATTGAAAAAATAAATCGTACAACACACTTTTTAAAACTACCACGAATGTGCCCAGTCAGTGTCACTGTCAATATAACCCAAAAATGTAACTACAACCTGTCCACATTCAAATACTCATCATAGTGGGCAGGCCCGCCCGCTGGCTACGCCCCTGTCTGTAGTTATTGACTCTGCAGAAAGTTGGCGACTTCAGGCGGACTGTGCGCCTCAGCATGATCTGACCCCGCTCTGTGATTTTACATGGCCTACCACTTCATGGCTGAGTTGCTGTTGTTCCCAATTGCTTCCACTTTGCTATAATGCCACTAATGGTTGATCATAGAGTAGAGAGGAGAATTTAGTAGTGAGAAAATTTCACGAATGGACTTATTGCACAGATGGCAACCTATCACGGTATCACGCTTGAATTCACTGAGCTCCTGAGAGCAACCCATTCTTTCACAAATGTTTGTAGAAGCGTCTGCATGCCTAGGGGCTTGATTTTATACACCTGTGGCCATGGAAGTGATTGCAACACTTGAATTCAGTGATTTGGAGGGGTGTCCCAATACTTTTGGCAATGTATATCTTCTCCTTGTCTGCAAACTGACACAGATAAACTGTGATATATTGTAATGTATGTATATGTATACTGTATAAATAAATATAAAATCGACCTTGCTGTGATAGTTTGTTCAAACCATTGTGTAGATGAACATTTTATTATATTTGTTAAATGACCTTCTATTCTCAGGCAGGATTTATTATAATTTTAAAATTGATATTAGGTTAGTTGTGGTTTATTTAAACGTGATAGAAGTAGATTCAACTGCTTTTTAAGCGGATTAGGCTCAATAAAACAGCACTGCAGCTTTGCCTGAATGCATTAAAAGCTATAGTGCTTACAACACTGACTGAGAAAGACAGTTATGACCTTTTTATTATCAAAACACATGAGTAAATGCAATTTTCATTTACTGTAAATGTACATTTATTGTATGAGTGTTTGATTGAATGACAGAATTGTGAATTGAATCAGTTTGATTCATGCAATTGGTAACAGGAAGAATAGTTTCATGATGTGTGTATTTGAAAAAGTACTGAATCATTAAAACTAGGGAATATGTACAGTGGGGTCCAAAAGTCTGAGGCCACGTTGAAAACTTGGATCATTCTCAAATTATGCTGGATAAAAAGAACTTAAGGTTTTACACAAACTTGCAGAGTTCATGCAGCTAGCTAGAGTGTGGGATCGAAGCAAAAGAGAGACAAGCCAAATTACATTATGAATTCAACTTTTGTCAAAGCATTTTTGATAATAAAATGCAACAGTCAGGTTCCAGAAGTAAAAACTCCATTCATTTTCTCCAGAAGAAAATTGATTTTGAACAGTAAATACAGACCTACAGTGAGCAGCGAAGTTGTTAATCGATGGTATTTGCTTCTGCTAAAGATGTCAGCCCTCATTATTTTAGCTTATTTTAAATAATCATGAAACAATGGAATTTCTGGTGAAAAACTGCATTACCCATGATGCTGTATAGAAAAGCAAAACCCGCCAAAAGATCTTGATAACTCTGTACATTCCCATGAAGCACTGCCGATGGCGTAATCAAGTTAATCTCTCTACGGTCTCAAAATACTTCAATATTTTAATATACTGTATATGCATATTTTGCAATAAACTTAAAATATATTGTTTATATATATAATCAACATTTTAAAATGAGTAGTTTTTAATTAGATTATGCTGTTCACAGTGCTTAATGGGATTGTAGTTCTTTCCTCACTAAAACCATTGAGTACAGTCTTTTTGTCCAATTTTCAGATACTCTTTTTGCCTCAAATCAAAGTTTGTAGTATTGTGATTCACCTTGCAGCTGATTTTCTTGCTAAATCTTTACGAAGACTTTTTTTTAAATCCCTATGGGAAAAATGAATGGAAGAAATACTTCCAGAACCAATGGCACTGAAAAGGGGGTGCTCTAGCATTTATGATAAAAAATATTTCATTAAATTAGAATACAAAATTAGATCAAAATTTTCACTTAAGGGCATTTTCACTATAGTCTCAGACTTTTAGCTCACATTAATTTCTTTGCCATTTTAGTTATAACTGCGATTAAGCACATTTATCCTGCTCAAAGCATCTTTGTTGTCTATGGTCTTATGGACGGTGATGATAAAGGGGAAGGCGGAGGGCAGCTCGACTCTGCGGCTGAGCTTTTGGTGACCCCAGTGCAGGCAGCGCAGCCTCTCAGCCAGGTCACGACGGCCCGCCCGCTCAAGACCGTCCTGCAGCAGCTTGGTTTTGTTTGGTTTGTCCCAGGAACGCTCATACCTATCAATCATATACAGACATCATCAGAAGTACCACCACAACTAACTAACTAATTAACTTTAATAATAAGGGCTCATTTAAAAACATTTGATTAATACACACCATGATTCCAACATTCTCTGAGCCTGGACCCTCTTTTCTTTGGATGCTGCATGAAACTGTCTGACTTCATTTCTGGTGAATCCAAGTTCAAATGCAAGAACATTCCATTCAAATCCTAACTGCTTAGCAATCTCCTGCACGGATTTCATATTGATCACAGCATCCTAAAGGACAAAGTACAGTATGCATGGACATGGAGACATTATGGAAGAAAAAATACTAATTTATAACAATATTGTAGAGATGACTCACCTCTTGTGCTTTGTTTGGCATTTTATCCACTTTTATCCACAAGGATTAGTTAGTTCCACAGGCAAGAAACAAGTTCTACAATGCAAAGCAAAGTGTGTCAGAACAGTACGTCTCTCTAGTTATTAGTGGAATTCAAATACTAGTACAAATCAAAATCCAAATACTTCATTTAAAACACTAACACATTTGTGCTGTTGTTGCATATATACGTCAATGGTGTGGTCAGTGGTTGTCATAGGGACTGTCCAACACAAATCTGCCTGGTTAAAAATTAAAACATCACATAGTCCACTCAAGATTTTACATTAAGAATTCATTTAGTAGAGTGATGTAAAGTGAGTGTACACTTGAAAATTATTTAAGAATTTCTTCTCAGTTTAGCATTTAAGTTCATGTAGACTATTATATTTTAAAGTATAGTTTTACAGAAAAGTCTGTTATGAATCTTCTCTGATATTTAAGGTTTGATTAACCAATTTTGCGTTTAAAGGTGTGTTAATTTTAGTGGCATCTAGCGGTGAGGTTGTGAGATTGCAATCACTCCTCCCTTTTCGACGCACATAGAGAAGCTATGGGGGCCGACACAGGACAAAAAGGTAGTTGTCAAAGAGAGCAGAGAGTGACTAGTGCTCTGTACAGAAGTTTGTCCGTTTAGGGCAGGGGTGTCCAACCCTGCTCCTGGAGGGCTACCACCCTGCAGATTTTAGCTCCAACCTGAATCAAACACAACTGAACCAGCTAATCATGGTGTTCAGGGCTGCTTGATAATTACAGACAGCTGTGTTGGAGCAGGGTTGGAACTGAAATCTGCAGGACGGTAGCCCTCCAGGAGCAGGGTTGGATGCCTCTGGTTTAGGGCTACTGTAGAAACATGGCAGCGCAAAATGGTGACTTCACTGTAGGGGACCAGCGGTGTATGGATATATTAATGGCTCATTTTAAGATAATAAAAACATAACGGTTCATTAAGAGACCAGTATCAGATTCATTTTTGAATGCATTAAAATTATACACATTTTGATTTTACTCTATTAAAATGTGAGTTAATGAACTAACCGTGTTAATTTAATGCAGTCACATGACCACTCTTGCCACATTTTCCACTGCGGTGCGCTCAAACAGCGCCATGATGATGAAGAGAATCAAGCATGGAAAGAAACATTGGAGACCAGTATCAGAGATACATTTTTAATGCATTCAAATGTTACACATTTTGATTTTACTCTATTAAAATGTGGGTTAAAGAACCGTGTTAATTTAATACAGTCACATGACCCACATGTACCATGTGGCGTTCAAACAGTGGCATGTAAAGAGTCATGCAGAGCAGAACAGAATGAGAGTGTTATTTCAGAAATAAATGTTTATGTGATCTATCTTCAGATGTATAAATGACCTTCATTATATTAATTAAATGCCTTTCAGCACTCTAATTAAATGTTTACAGCTTGTGTTTAAGCAAAAAGTAGCAATTACCTTTTATTTGATTGCTGTCACATGACTTCTTCCATATTACCATTGTGGTGCTCAGACAGTAGATGGAGAGAGTTATGCACAGAAATAAACAGAGAAGACTAATAAGTTATTTTTCAGATTTTGTAATAGAAATTTGGCTTACTAAACTTACCGTGTTAATTTAATGTTGTCACATGACCCTCATGTACCATTGTGCAGTTCAAACAGTGTCAGAGTCATGCACAAGGTATCAGAGCGACATTTCAGAAATAAATGTTTATGTGATATTCATATTCATACTTTTTGATGTATGTGTATATATCTAAAGATATTTTCCTAAACAAACAGACAAATAGCTATCTACATCACAACATCTACATATAAAACAAGTCTATGTAGCCTGTCTATCTACAGATGACCTGCACAATGTTAATTAAATGCCTTTCAAAGCTTCAACTGTAGTAGCAATTACCTTTTATTTGTTCGCTGTCACATGACTCTTCTTCCACATGTAACGTTACTACTGTGGAGCTCAAACAGTGGCATGTAGATGAAGAGAGGCATGAACATTATGACCAGTGATTTTTTTTTTTTTTTTTTTTTTATATGTTAATTCAATATTATTATGTATTAATATGTAACATTCAAATTGTGGTATAAAAGTTTGGGTTACTAAACTTACCGTTTAGTACCACTTTTCCCACTGCAGACTCAAACAGTATCATGTAGATGGATCGAGTCATGCACAACAAACAATCATATCATATCAAGGATCAGATGTTTTTCTGGTTATCATAAGTTAATGATTACTTTATTTCTACGGATATTTACCTTCATGGTAAGACAAATACCTTGTTCTTCCTAGTCGCACACAAGAACTAAAGACTATGAAGCAAAAAACTAATGTTCAATTCCAGTGTATGTCGTCATAACAGTAATAGAATGTTTAGGTACAAATAAATGAGCAACCACAGCTCGATGATGGCGTCATTACACGGCCTACTGCTGTTAAAAAACAACAACTAGGACTATATATATATATATATATATATATATATATATATATATATATATATATATATATAAAAAAGTTACTTATTTTCTGGCATCACACCAGGTAAAACAGTATCGACGGTTGCTGTAATTTTTCGCGTCAGCTTATTACTTTTCAAGCTAAACGCATAAGAATATTCTGGTTGAATGTTTAGATACAAACACAAGAGAGCAGCAGAGCACCACTTACTGCGCTCATTGCTGAAAAAATAAAACACTGAACCGCATTTTTTGAAACTAAATTGAACTAAACAAATACATTTTTTTATTTTTTTATTTAATAAAAATAAAAAATCAATCAACGCTGCAATCAATGATTCAGGGTTCAATTGTCATGTATCTTTTCAGTTAATGTGATTTATTTATTGCTATTTTCCATCTATATGTCCAATAATGATTCAAATGTCATGTTTTTTTAATTTATTTTACATTTACAATATTTTTCAAATATTGTAAATCTATTAAATGTATTAACTTTTATCTGAAGGTGAGTAGATTTGCCACTACAGGTGGTCATGCTGCTTTTAAATGCTGCCCGTGAGCTAAACAAAGAATGGATTACCGTGTTTTTAATGCAGAATGTCACCAGAAACAGTCACCAGATCTAAATATTCACAAGAAACACCTTCAACATGAAACCAGGAAATGAAAGCTACACTTCTCCTGCCTCTTCCCGCAGCCTCTCTGTTTGTATCCCCAGGATATGTCATGCCTTTTAGGGTTGAGTGTTTCTTTAAAGAAATATTATATATTACATTTAAAGAGAAAAATTACATTGTCTCCTCATTTTGATTGAACAGCAATGTGTCATGTCTGGCAACTGATAAATATGTGTTAAATATAATAGTATATATATATATATATATATATATATATATATATATATATATATATATATATATATATATATATATATATATATATATATATATAAAACTTATGAGATACTGTAATTGTTCCATGGTTCTACAAATGAATTTCTATGCATTTGCATGTGAAGCTATTCAACTGTTTACACTGATACCAAACTATGAGAATTCTTCATTAGTATTACAGCTTTCCTCTGTCATTCACATTGGTATAAATGACTGATCATTTAGAAATTTCTGTAACCCCCTTCAAGAAATGTCTCATGTATTTCATGTGTAGCATGTATTGTGAGGTTTGAACACTGTGTTCACAAGAAATAGGTTAATGTGTCATTATAGGTAAAACCCCAAAATATATCCTCAAAGGTTCCTCTGTTCCAGGTACAGTCTGAAACATTATATTTCAGTTCAAAAGCCTTTTATTCAACATTGGAAAAACATACCATCCTTTCCCTTCTATCATAAACCTGTACTTTAAAAAAAAGAGAAAAAATGTAACTATTTGATGTGCAAATGTCTTATCCACAGCGCTCTGTATCATGAGCATCATGTAAACATACAATCTGGAATGGCTGCCCTTTACTCTAGGCTGCATTTGTACAGTGTAGTTTTAGTCTACTTTTACAAATGCAGATCACTTGAATACTTCTCTTGCCATATGTTGCAAAATAATTGACAACATTATAAAAAGTAATGCAACTTGCACAACAGAAAGCAATCTGGTACTACTCTGGCACTACTGGTTATCTAATGTAACAATGCAAGTTAACAGTAAAAGTGCTATTTGAGAGAGAGCAAATTACTTATGCTTATTAAATCCATATCGTCCTAATGTTCGCATTTAATTCATTAAATCATTTGAAAATTGGTTTCATTGGTTAAAAAATTGTGCTGCAATTAGGCAAATTATTTGCACGTAAACACTTGTATGCATAATGCTCTGGGTTTCAGCCATCAGGCATATTGCAGTGGTGCTGTATTGCATTTATTAACAGTATTTTTCAACTTTGAATCGCTTGACGTTATTTTACTTCCTCTTAAGGTCTAAAAGCAACAGGTGTGCCCAGCCAGCTGGGCCTGAAACATTTAAGGTCAGTGTGCAGGGCAGTTTAATAGCAGCCGTCCCTCCAGCTCCCATCACGCAGGGCGCTCAGAGCAGACACACTCTTCGGCGGGGTCAGTAAACTGCAACAACAGTGACTCGTGTTAATGACAGCAATACTTCAGATTACACATTATAGTGCATTTAAAATCAGTCTAATTTGTTACCATCACAAACTAACAATGAACAACAATGTTTACAGCATGTGCTATTTTGCTATATTTCAAGAATGACATGAATATAAAAGTTTGAAAGTTTGGGATCAGTAAGAATTTTTTGCTCAGCAAGGCTGAATTTATTTCACAATAACTGTTTTCTGTTTAAATACATTTTAAAATGTGATTTATTTTATTTTTTTATTCCTGTGATGCAAAGCTGAATTTTCAGCATCATTACTCCAGTCTTCAGTGTCACATGATCCTTCAGAAATCATTCTAATATGATTTGCTGCCTAAGAAAGATTGCTTATCATCATATTGAAAAAGTTGTGCTGCTTAATATTTTTGTGGAAACTGTGATGCGCAGGATTCTTTGATTAATCATTTTGTCTCCATTTTGGCCTTCCATCCACAAGTTTGAGAATGTCTGCTCTCTCTCTATTATCTTGTGAACTGTTTTACTCATGTAAAGTAAGGTGATTTAAGCATTTTCAGATGTTTCAGTGTGGAGAAACTTCTGGAAAACACTTAAAGGGATAGATCAAAATTAGCCCTTGATTTACTCACCCTCAAGTCATCCTAGGTGTATATGACATTCTTTCAGACGAATAAACTCGTCTGTTAAACTCGAGTTATAATAAAAAAACGTCCTGGCTCTTCCAAGCTTTATAATGGCAGTGAATGGCCTTTTCTGTTTTGAAGTCCATAAAAGTGCATCTATCCATCATAAAAGTGCTCCACATTAATAAAGGCCTGTGTTTGTGTAAGAAAAATACATATTCTATATTTAAAGGGGTCATGAATTGAGAAATTAACTTTCCCTTGAGCTTTTGATATATAAAAGGTCGTGATAATATAAGAATATCCTGTAAGTTTCAGAGCTGAACACTTCCTTGTTAGTCAAAGAAAAGCTTTTATTGACACCAGACCCAGCAAACAATCAATCTCAGAATATGCCAGACTGTGACGTCAGAGTGTGGTGAAACACTGCCTCAACATAAGATGAACAACGCCAGATTCTGTAGCCATGCACACCGACACATAGAGCTAAACCAGATCGAACTTCTAAGCAATAAACATGCCGTGTAAGCTTCCTTCGGATTCCAATATTATGAATGCATGGATGAACTTTATTTTTTAATGAATATCCAATTTGTGTGGGGAAGACATTGTGCGTTTGTTCCTTCATTTCTGATCACGGATTCGTTTGTAAACAAGAGACTGGATTTGCAGACAGGATGAGATTACATGAATGAATGAAGCAACACACTAATGTGAGTAAAAATGTTTTTTTAAAAATATGTGACAGTATTGCATTGTTACAGATCGTTTGATATAGATCTATTGATTATGTGTGTCTAACAGAACATACTGAGCACGCTGTCAAAGGCTGGAGAATCCTTTATTTGTGGTGTTGTTGGTTCATTGCGATTCGGGATCAGACTCGGACATGTATGGGCCAGGGCTTGGCCATAAAATCTAAGTGTGCAGGAGAGAGCCTCAAAACCAGGGTAGAAAATAGCCTATTACTTATTCATTATGTTTTTGAATGTAAAAACCACACAAGCGTCATAAGCTGACCTCAGACAACAGTATAAAAAAATAAAAAAGCCAGTTCATGACACTTTTAAAACTTTGCAAACTGTAATCTCTAACTTCCGCTAACTGTTGTACATGCGAAACAAGAGACTGGCGTTCCAGCGTATGACGTTAGAGATTGCAGTTTGTAAAGTTAAATATGGATATTTTTCTTACACAAATGCATCGCTTCGCTTCATAAGGTCTTTATTAACCCTCCGGAGCTGTGTGGAGTACTTTTATGATGGATAGATGCACTTTTATAGACTTCAAAACAGAAACAGCCATTCACTGCCATTATAAAGCATGGAAGAGCCAGGACATTTTTTTAATATAACTCCGATTGTATTCGTCTGAAAGAAGGATGTCATATACACAGAGGATGGCTTGAGGGTGAGTAAATCATGGAGTAATTTTCATTTTTGATTGAACTATCCCTTTAAAAACGCTAGTGTGGATGGAGAGCACTATGAAATGAAAACGCAGTTAATGTAGACGTAGCCTTTAGAAGTCAATACATTTTTTTTATCATTAAACATAAGCCTATATCTATTCTGCAGTCAACAGCAATTCATTTTGCAATACAGTTTGTCAAACTGTCTAAGGTGAAATGGTAGCTATTTGCTTAAGTGAATATGAAATGTAGTAATTAACAGTAAATGTTTAACAATAAAACAATGACTTTGCAAAATTGTGAATGATTACCTGCGTACGGGCTGGGCAATTTTACTGCGTGTGGCCCCACTTGTCCCAACAAAGGAAGCAGGACGAGGTAGAGCGCTGCGACTGGAGGAGGGTGTGCTGGGTTTGCTGGGGAGGGGGATGCTGCTGCTGGAGAGACAGTTGAGACTAACAGAGGAAGGCATTGTGGTAGAACTCTGTATCGTAGGGCTCACGTATGCCGTGGCTTTCAGAGGTGGCCGTGTTGTCACGGAGAAGTTGCCCACGCTCTGAACTCGCTGCTGTAACTGGCCAGGAGGGGGAACTGAAATGCAACAGAGAGCAAAATTTGACCAAGTGTGATATAATCCACTACAAGATAAATATCATCATATTTAATAGGATGTTTTGACTGTGTTAGTCTTACTTGCAGACTGTATCTTGCTCAAAACACTGTGGGAATCAAAACTCTGACTGTTTCGAAGTAACGACAAAGATGAGGATGATGTGGCGATGTGACCAGTCGGAGCAGATATATTAGGCACACAGATGACACTGGGAATGCTGGGGGCTCGAATTAAGTTTGGCATGCTTCTCCGTAGCTTGTCTGAAAAAAGAAATACATCACATGATGAAACATGCAATCTAGCACAAACAGTGTAGTCTACATAAGTATAATCTATAGTAGTTGTTCTCAACCAGTGGGCCGCGACCCACTACGGGGCCCCAGCAAACCTTGAATGTGGCCTCAGGATGAATTAAAATTATTTAACTGAATAATAATATTATTATTGTTGTTTGATTTTATTAAGCTACACGTGTGCCTGTAGAGATAAATCCGTGAGGAATATCTTGTGATCGACGCAATGGATTATGTTGATTTTGGACTCATTGTGAGAATCTGCTGTAAATAATGATGTGCCAAGATCGGAGCATGTTTCATGAAGTTACGAGGGAAAATGTGACATAAATGCTGCATCCATATATTATTTACATATGGGTCTTGAGGGGGTTCACATACAAAACCCGCTCAAGTTTAGTCAAAGCCCAAAACAATTATGCTTGTTGTATTCTACTCTGTGAGACCTTTCAAATGACATATGACACATGATGTATAATGTTTTTGCCATATTACAGTACATAGTACAAAAAAGTATTATAAATTATGAAAAATAATTTTTATTTATTAGCAAATAACTCAGCACTACACAGGAGTTAATCAAATTGGCTACATGCATTGTAAAGTTCAGACTCTAAGCTTATATTTTTTATATATTTTAATATTATATTACATAAGGGCTATTGAATACTGTGTTGGTGTCACGGTAGGTTGCAGAGAGCGCACAACGAAAACAAAGGCGAATTCAAAATAAACAGTCTTTAATAAATCCAACAAGAACACGCATGAGATTTCAAGAGTAAGAGTATAACACAACCACATAAAGACGATACCAGATAGCGAAACTAAATGAACAGAGGGTTTAAAATACACAGGGATAATTAACATAACCAGAAACACATGCATAACTCAATCAAAAACCACAGAGACACATAGCAAAGGGAGCACAGACAAACAGGAACAGAACACAGAAACCAAAACTGAACATATATGTTACAGTTGAACAGTGGGTGATCTTTGAGTCAAAAAACGTGAGAACCACTAGCTTAAAACGATTTAAAATAAGCTAGAACAGCTAAAAACAAAACATTTCTTATTTTAATTAATCTCCTAAACTGAATTTAACTCCACAGTCTTGAAAAACCTGGTGTCACGGGCTGGTTATATATAGCATATATTGCCAAAAGTATTGGGGCACCCCTCCAAATCATTGAATTCAGGTGTTCCGATCACTTCCATGGCCACAGGTGTATAAAAATCAAGCAAGGCATGCAGACGCTTCTACAAACATTTGTGAAAGAATGGGTCGCTCTCAGGAGCTCAGTGAATTCAAGCGTGGTACTGTGATAGGTCAATAGCTACAGACATCCAAACTTCGTGTGGCCTTCAGATTATCTCAAGAACAGTGTTTCACGAGTTCAGACTTACAAATAATCAGTTCACTCTTACTAATAAGTCAGATAGAGTGACGTATGCATATTTGGCGTGCTGTCCGAGGAGAGGGCTCCGAGCTCTGTATTTTGGCCCGAACCCAGAGTACTCCCCCATATCTCTGGTTAGGACAGTAACCAGGTGAGTGTGAGGAAGACGGGTGGTGGAGGAATGCTGAAAAGGTGTCAAGGAACATTGGTGATTTGAATGGGTCCTGCGATCAGCAGATGAATCCTCCACTTGTGCTGATAGCTGGTTGGAATGACATGATGATTGGATAGATCATTTGTTCCTCCCAAACTTTCTTAATAAAACATCATGTAGAGAGCTTCATTGAATGGGTTTCCATGGCCAAGCAGCTGCATTTAAGCCTTACATCACCAAGTGCAATGCGAAGCGTCGGATGCAGTGGTGTAAAGCACGCCACCACTGGACTCTAGAGCAGTGGAGTCAAGTCATCTTTATTTATATAGTGCTTTTACAATGCCAATTGTTTCAAAGCAGCTTCACAGTGTTAACAGGAAAACAGTGCAACAGAATTTGATTCGGCTGTACAGGCGCTCTGGTGAAAACGGTGATGTCATCCAGCTAATTTCAATTATTATATAGTGTCAATGCGGGGAGATTGGTAATATAGTTGAAATTTAAGTGTCCCAAACTGAGCAAGCCAAAAGCCAAAGGCGACGGTGGCAAGGAACCAAAACTCCTTCAGGGCCAGAATGGAGAAAAAAACCTTGGGAGAAACCAGGCTCAGTCGGGGTGCCAGTTCTCCTCTGGCTGGTGAAGACATGTTCTCTGGAGTGATGAATCACGCTTCTCTGTTTGGCAATCCGATGGACGAGTCTGGGTTTGGTGGTTGCCAGGAGAATGGTACTTGCCTGACTGCATTGTGCCAAGTGTAAAGTTTGCTGGAGGGAGGATTATGGTGTGGGGTTGTTTTTCAGGGGTTGGGCTTAGCCCCTTAGTTCCAGTGAAAGGAACTCTTAATGCTTCAGCATACCAAGACATTTTGGACAATTTCATGCTCCCAAATTTGTGGAAACAGTTTGGGGATGGCCCCTTCCTGTTCCAAGATGACTGCGCACCAGTGCACAAAGCAAGGTGTACAAAGACATGGATGAGCGAGTTTGGTGTGGAGGAACTTGACTGACCTGTCTTGGAATTAGAGCGGAGACTGCGAGCCAGGCCTTCTCGTCCAACATCAGTGCCTGACCTCACAAATGTGCTTCTAGAAGAATGGTCAAAAATTCCCATAAACACACTCCTAAACCTTGTGGAAAGCCTTCCCAGAAGAGATAAAGCTGTTATAGCTGCAAAGGGTGGGCCAACTCCATATTAAACCCTACGGATTAAGAATGGGATGTCATTCAAGTTCATGTGCATGTAAAGGCAGGCGTCCCAAAACTTTTGGCAATATAGTGTACATGACGAAGATGATGAAAGTCAAAAGTCTTCAATTAATAACCCACAAAGAGTAACAAAGATGAAGGCAGGCAAAACAACAACCATTAAACATTGATTGATGAGACCGGACAATTAAGAGCAGAAACACGAGAACTTAAATACAAGAGACAAACAAAGGTAATTAATCACACACAGCTGAACAGAATGACGAATAAAATCAGTAATCATATTATCTAATATCGAAACTGACAGGCAGGGAGAAAGCAAAGTATGGAAGCTTGTTTCCACCACAGAATAAAAAATAAAAAAAGGTAATTTTTTTATCTCACAATTCTGACTTTTTTCCCAGAATTGCGTGATATAAACAATATAAAGATATAAACAATTCTCACTTTATAACTCGCAATTGCGAGTTTATATCTCACAATTCTGACTTTATATCACGCAATTCTAAGAAAAAAAATCAGAATTGCGAGATGTAAACTCACAATTGTGAGTTAAAAAGTCGTAATTTTCTTTTAAAATGTTTTATTTTGTGACGGAAACAAGCTTCCATAGCAAAGACAGAAAAACGAACTTAAACTTAAACATAATTTACAAAAAAAAACCTTATCCCTTTATCATGAACGTCTGGAAACGTTATGTAAATTCATTTGTCGTAAAAACTGTAAAATACATTCTGTTCACCTGGAATTAATTATTTATAATAATTTTATTTAATAATAATAATTTGTTACATTTATATAGCGTTTTTCTATGCACTCAAAGCGCTTTACATATAGAAAGGGGGAATCTCCTCAACCACCACCAACGGCACTATATTGCGCAGCCATATTGCGCCAGAACGCCCACCACACACCAGCTGATTGGTGGAGAGGAGACAGAGTGAAGAAGCCAATCAGTATATAGGGATTATTAGGAGGCCATGATGGACAGAGACCAATGGCAAATTTGGTCAGGTTACACCCCTACTCTTTTTCCGAAGGACATCCTGGGATTTTTTGTCAGGACCTCGGTTTAACGTCTCATCCGTAGGACGGTGCTCTTTGACCCCCTGCTGGCCTCAATAACACCTCTTCCAGCAGGAGGTCTCCTATCCAGGTACTGACATGGCTGCTGGCTTTAATTATTTTAATGTATTGCTACTACAGTAGTTTCTAGTAATTAAAATGTGTTTTATTACTTTGTCATTACAGAAAAAGTATCTTTGCCTACATGGGGATCTTTGAATATGGTTTTTGAGAGCCATAGGTCAGTAGTCAGCTTTTTTATATTGCACAGCTACTTACTAAACAAAATAAAAAAATTAAAACATGACATTTAAATATTGATCTATATTGACATCTATTTAATTTATTTTATTTTCTCAGTTGTTGATTATTAAAACTTGAGAAAAATAATCAATGTTCCAACAAGATGAACATTGAAATATTACATTAATTTAATACAGTTGCAAGAAAAAATATGTGAACCGCTTGCAGAATCTGTGAAAATGTGAATAATTTTAACAAAATGAAAGAGATCATACAAAATGCGTTATTTTTTATTTTGTGCTGTCCTGAATAAGATATTTTACATAAAAATTTTTTAAATATAGTCCACAAGACAAAGAAATAGCTGAATTTATTAAAAATTACTCAAACGCTTACGAAACATTGATTCTCAGTACTGTGTGTCGTTAGCTGGATGATCCACGGCTGTGTTTTTGTGTTTTGCGATGGTTGTTCTTGAGTCCCTTGTTTGTCCTGAGCAGTTAAACTGCCCAGTGTTCTTCAGAAAAATCCTCCAGGTCCTGCAAACTCTTCAGTTTTACAGCATATTTGAACCCTCTCCAGCAATGACTGTATGATTTTAAGATCCATCTTTTCACACTGAGGAAAATTGAGGGGCTCAAACACAAATATTAAAAAAGATTCAAACATTCACTGATGCTCCAGAAGTAAACATGATGCATTAAGAGCCGGGGGTGAAACTTTTGAACAGGATGTAGATGTCCAAATTTTTCTTATTTTGTTTAAAAATAATATATATATATATATATATATATATATATATATATATATATATATATATATATATATATATATATAAAATTTTTTTTTTTTTTTTTTTTTTTTCATTTAATACTGCCCTTCAGAAGCAACAGAATATAATTACGTGTTTTCTGGAAGACAAATTAATTACAATTTACCTTCAAATTTAATCAGTGTTGAATGTGCAGGACCTAGGAGGGTTTTTTTGAAGAACACTGGGCAGTTTAACTGCTCAGGACAAACAAGGGACTCAAGAACAACCATCACAAAACAAAACAAAAACAGCTGTGGATCATCCAGCTAACAACACACAGTACTGAAAATCAATGGCTTTTTGCTCAACATTTTTATGAAAATTAATGCTGAAGCACTTCAAGGCCATTGACCAATCAATGATCTGTTCTAACTCACATTCATTGCAAAAGAGAACAAGCGTGGGGTGATGAAAGTAGCACCATAGAGAATGGGTCAAATAAACAGTTTAGCATGTTCTTGCCACGGCTGACAATTCTGAGAGTTACTTTATTGTATTGTGTATCTTGTTTGCTTGATCATGGACTGTTTATCCTGTTTAAGATTGTTTTGCTGCCTGCCCTGACTATTATGCCTTGTGATTACAGATTGATGGATTCTCCCTATGTTATTGTTCTGCCACGCCGTTACTGACCGCTGCCTGTTTGACTACTCTGTTTACTCTAATAAAGCTGCAAATGGATCCTCACTCAGATTGTTCTGAGCTGTCATTACAGAAGATTATACTAACAATAGGCTTTCCAGTAGCTTTCCACCGAACAATTCAACCATTTGACAACACTTATTGAGGAGCTGGTGAGAACGCCTCATCCCACCTGCCTCATCGGCATCAGATCCATTAATTCCCACCACCCCAACACCCACGGGACCGTCGACCGTCATTACTGCCAACCTGGAGAGGTATGACTTTAATCCAACCAAATGCAGAGGGCTTTTAATGCAGTGCTTAATGTTCCTCGGACAACAGCCTTCACTGTATCCCACCGACGACATGTGTTCCTTGCTTACTGGGAGGACACTGGATTGGGCCACAGTAGTATGGACCAGAAAACAATTGGCTTTCCCGACCTTCAAAAACGTTCTTTCAAGCTTCGCAAAGTATTCAAACATCAACTGCTTAGTCTGCGACAGAAGAACCACCGCAGTGGAGTACGCACTCTGGCCACCCAAAAAATTTGGGTGGATGACACATTGAAACTGCTTTTCCGCAAAGGACTGAACCCAGAATTGCAAACCAGGCTCGCACGACGAGGGCGAGAACCTGGATCAAATCACCAACTTTGCCATCTGTTAAGAAAATTCTGGTCGACCCCCTAGAGTTCCACCAGCACTGACTATATCTGTAATGGAGGAGCTGGAAATCATGCAAATTGGACACACACGACTCATCGCTGTGTATTTATTGTGGCCATGCAGGACAGTTCCGGGCAACCTGTCCCATTCAACCACCCCGAGGAGACACATCAGCAGTGAGTACATTCACTTCCTCTCTTCCTGTTATATCAAGTATTTTGGTACCAGAAATGTAGAAGTTTTCTACCACTGAGATTCATTCTAAAGCCTTGTTAGATTCAGGTGCAGAAGAAAATGTTGTTGATGCAAATTTCACTTGACAGTAATGGCACTAGATGGACAGCCCCTGGGGAGTGGTTATGTGCAGCACCACACCACGGATGTCAATGTTTAATTTTGCTACCCACTACCACTGGTCCCAGCTGCCTTGGAGCAACTATACTCAGCAAGATTCTTCACCAAATTTGATCTCTGCAGTGCCTATAGTCTAATATGCATTTGGGAGAGAGATGAGTGGAAGGGTGCCTTTTCCACAAGCAGCAGACACTACGAATACTTGAACTACAAGTCATAGTTCAGTCTTCCAATCGTTTATCAATTATGTGTTTTCCGTGACAGGCTCAATTTTTGGGTGACTGTATATATCGACAACAGTCTGATCTATTCCAACTCCCTGGAAGAACATGTTTCCTATGTCAGAGCAGTCCTACAGCGCCTCATCGACAGTCAACTATATACGAAGGCGGAGAAGTGCGAGTTTCACCAGTCATTATTGGCATTCCTGGGATACATCATCAGTTCATCATCATCATACATCATCAGTTCAGAGGGAGTAGCTATGGGCGATACCAAGGTACAATTTGATTCATTAGGAACTTCAGCTCTATTGCAGCACCCCTTACTTCCATGCTTCAAGGGGAAACCAGACTCAGATGGTCCTTAGCGGCCACCCAGGTATTCCAAGATCTCAAGCAATGGTTCACATCTACTCCTATACTGCACCATTCTGAGCCCAGCCTCCCATTTGTGTTAGAGGTTGATGCATCAAACACAGGGATTTGGACAATTCTGTCATAACAACACGGCACACCAGCTAAGCTGTACCGTCCTTGTGCTTTCTTCTCACGGAAACTGACTTCGGCTGAGCATAATTATAATGTGGACGACCAAGAATTCCTGGCCATGAAGGCAGCTTTCGAGGAATGGCGGGATTGGCTGGAGACAGCCAGACACCCCTTCCTGGTACTAACGTCAAGTACCTCGGGTAAAAGACTAAATCCCAGGCAAGCTAGTTGGGCATTGTTCTACACTCGATATCAATTCAAAATTATGTACAACCCAGGCACCAAGAATATCAAGGCTGACACTCTCTCCCGCCAATACGATCACACCACCCAAGAACACTCAACTGACCCCATTCACCCTCCTGCAATCATTCTCACCCAAGTTCAATGGGATACTATGGCTCTTTGGCTGAGGGTCTTCTATCACTGCCACGCTGCGACTACTACAGAATCGAATCTGGTGGGATACCAGGAATGCGGACACAACCATGGTCCAGTTGTGCCACCTCCAAACCTTGCAGACAACCCCTTGTGGGGCTGCTACCCCCTCTTCCTACACCTCAACGTGATAGTCACATTTCCATCAGCTTCCAACAGACTTGCCCATTTCAGATTGAGGGATGCAATTCACCAGCCATGTGGACAGCCTTCTTTCATTTGCTGAACATGAATGTCAGCTTCACCTTGGGATGCCATCCCCAATCAAACAGACAGACAGAGTGGTTGAACAAAGAGATCACTCATTTCCGCAGGACCTACTGCCAGCACAACCAATCAGACTAAAGCTGATACCTACCATGTGCAGAATACGTGCACAATTCAGTGCAGAAACCATCCACCGATCTCACCCCATTCCAATGTGTGTTGGGTTTCCAACCTCCATTGTTTCCATGGTCAGGAGAACCCTCAGAGGTACTATGGCCCAGAGGAATGGGTCTTGGGTCAACGCTCAGGACATCCTTGACCCAGCACTAAGCATGGATTTTCGTCAGAACCATCCTCCTGACTGACCTGCTCTGATACCACGAGGTAGGCCCCGACATCCTGCACCTCCTCACATCAGGGGCCGCTTGCAGTTACAAATGCAGAATCTGAGGCTCTTCCTGATGACCACCAGAGGGCACCCTTTGCTGAATATTGAATTCTCTATCTCACTACGTTTCCCACAATTCTCCATCCGACCTGGCCTGATTACTCGGCACCTGTAGCCTACCTAGGAGAGTATTTATGCACTGAACAAACAATACTCCATGTGAAGTCTTATTCTTGCCACGGCTGACATTTCTGAGCGGTTCTTTATTATATTGTGTATCTGGTTTGATCTTGGACTGTTTATGATTGTTTTGCTGCATGCCCATTTACCGTGCTTCATCTGCCTGGATTACTGTTGTTTGCTGCCTG
Source organism: Paracanthobrama guichenoti (assembly GCA_018749465.1). Taxonomy (NCBI): domain Eukaryota; kingdom Metazoa; phylum Chordata; class Actinopteri; order Cypriniformes; family Gobionidae; genus Paracanthobrama; species Paracanthobrama guichenoti. The sequence goes on along the minus strand of CM031951.1, from coordinate 41,811,218 downwards.
CCCTGGCTATTGCCTGTTTTGTGATTACTAATTGCTGGATTATCCCTTTGTTATTGTTCTGCCACGCCATTACCGTTTGCCTGTTTGACTACTTTGTTTACTCTAATAAAGCTGCAAATGGATCCTCACATGGATGGTTTTGAGCTGCTATTACAAAAGAAAAGGATTATATAACACACAAAGGACAATAAATCTTCAACTGAACAATGAAACTTAATATTGCTTAAATAGTATGTAATCTTGCCTAAAATTGAGTTCTTATTGAATTCCTAGTGTTATCAGTATATGTTTACTCTACACTTCATAAGACTTTGTGATGTCTGACCTGTGTTGGCTCTGTAACTCTGGTGCTCTGCTGTACTGGAGCTGTGGTTAGGCATGTGGAGCTGCTGGTAGGACAGGCTGTTGAGGTACTGAGGCGTGGAGGGGCTGCGCCGGCAGTCTTTCATGCTGGAGAGGTTCTGTGAGTGGGACACGCTGCGCTGCATGGAGGCCGTACGGAAGAGTCGCGGCTGTGGAGCGGACAGCTGATCGTACTCTTCCTCTTCTTCCAGTTCAGCCTCACTCCTCATGCTTCTGTGTGCACCTGTGTGTACCGAAAAACTGGCACTACGGCGCGTGGCCGTGGCAGCGGTGGTCGCATACTCCTGACGTAGACCTAAACACAAACATGCATCAATGTGTTTCCATGAAGGATCTTGACTACGAAATACTTTTTTTTCGGTTCCAAGTTGCATTTTTAGACTTCCAATGTAGCAACATTTAATCTTAATTACTGCATGCTCGCTCCATGGAAAAATATAGGTTTGGGATAACATGAGGAAATATTGACAATAGTATATGTTTAATGTTATGAAACTGAAATGGAGTCAAGACTTTTGAATAACATCCTCCCACTACATGATGTATTAAAGTAGACATACTCTCCTCCTGCAGTCGGGCCATCACCTCCACATCAGTCATGTCCTGAATCTTATAGCTCATAGAGATGGAGTCCTCCTCCAGCTCAGAGACACTGACCTCACTGTCTATGGAAGACTGAGGACTGAGAGGCCGTTGCCGATGACTATTACCTGAAAAGGAGAAATCATTCTAATGATTTCTGAAGGATTATGTGACACTAAAGACAGCAACTACAGCATTGGAGAAGTGGTGTGTATGATTAGTGGTGCATGATGGGTGATGTTGGTCATGCTTACTGTGTGTAGCCGTGTGATAGAGAAATGTGGGAGATCTTTCGGTTAGGCTTAAGCAGTTCCTCCCCATGAGAGACTTCTGATGGTTTGGTGAAGGTGGATCTGAGTCAGAAGAGAGACGATAGATCACTCAGAATATGGAGGGTAAAAACTACCTTCAAAAAACATGAAAATAAGACCCAGACCCCCTTAAATTTAATTTTGCATGCTTAACAGTTTCGGTACAGTGTTGGGTCGCCACTCACTGTCAACAGTCAAATCTGTGTTTTGAAGAAAAGCCATTTCAAAACTGTTGATCTAATGCATATAAATCAATACAACTAGTTCAACCAGGACCATATGCAACAAAGTATTGCAATCAGATCTTTGTTTCATGGAACATATGCTGCAATGGCTGTTTCCAGACACCATAAGGTCATCACTACTGATCACTGATGTCTCACATTTCACATGGCTTGAAAAAATGCTTAGCTGACTGAAGGAAATGGAACCTGATGCTTGGAAAAAATCATTATGTTCTTTCTCAGCTATTCTTCTGTTGAATATTTTTCTTAACTACCTAGTTTACCAGTATATTGCAACAAAAATGAATAACAGTTTTATATTATACACATACCCTTGTGAAAAGAAGTGTGTTTAATTGTATTGAAAGTGCATTTTTGTGTACTTCAAAATGTAAGCATATAAAAAAAAAAACAATAAAAAAACAAGTATATGCACTTTGCAGATAATATAATATTAAGGAAATAAAAGACCAATTATGCGTACTTACAGAGTACTTTACTTTAAAGTATACTTTAAATCATTAAGTTTTAATAATCTTTTGTCATGCTTTATTGTATTGTGTTGACTAAAATACTAAAGCACCTGTACTTGATTATAATTTTAACTGTAGTGTGTTTGCAATATTACATTTAAAGGCAATATATTGTAATTGTACTAAATTGCAACTTTATCATTCTAAATGTGTAATTACAAATATATTTAATAAATACATGACACACAAGTTTAAAAAAATGACATTTTAGTTTAAAATTAATTCTTGTCAGTAAATTCAGCAGTACACATTAACCATATTTCAAAGACAATAGAAATAATTATGCAATTACATGTAAGAGATGTACGGAAGTCGTACATAAGTGAGTAAACTCTGAAGTTCAGTTAATTGCATTTAATATAAATCTAAACTAAATACATTTTCATTTAGTAGCAATTAGTATGCAATTAAGTGTCCAAAAATATCATCCAGTTCACACACTAAAGTATATTATTTCTGTAATAAGCATTCTTTTGGGAAAAAGTATGCTAAAGTACACTTCTTTTTCACAACCTTTGGCCCTGTTTACACCTAGTATTAAGATGTGTTTTGGTCGATCAGATCACAAGTGGACGAGGGAGACACACCTGGTGTTTTAATCCACTTTCAATCACTTCTGTCCTGATTTCTTTGAGATGGTCTATGGGCAAGTAAATGTATGGGCTTTTTCAGATCTTTTGATCTAATGGACAAAATAATCTCCCGCAATTTACATATGAATGCGACCGGAGACGATGGAAAAACATACGGTGAGAAGCAGCTTTCATTTCTGCTCTGATAGCTGCAAGACCACGTCGAATGCTGTGAGTGTGTGTTAGAAATCAGGAATGGTGAGAGAACATTGTGCTTGGTACGTCTTTCATCTTCAAACCAAAACTTCGGTCTCCAGCCAACAAAGTTTAAATCCTATCTGGCTAGCGTACTTCCCGCAAGAAGTAGGCGGAGAATATGCTGTCTTTTGTGGCTACAAACTCATTCAACCACATGAACGTTTACACTACAAAAGCAATCCGGTTGAATGCGTTTTCGATTACCTCTGGAAGTGGTCGAAAGTGGACAAGCTAAAAACTTTTAGCCTACGTTTACACCTGAATTTAGCATTGTCAACTTGTGATCCGATCGACCAAAACACATCTTAATACCACGTGTAAACAGGGCCTCTGTTAACAGTTAGGGAGAATGAGAGAAAGCATACAAATATTAATTAAGAAGCTGGTTCCACCTGGAGTTAGAACGAGTGAGGCACACAAGTTACCTGTTTGCTCAGTTAGTGCAGGTTTAGTAAAGGGTTTAGAACAGCTGCTTAAAGAAGAGACGCCATCTATAGGACTGTACAGAACGCTTGAGGACACACAGCCCGAGAAGACCCCTCTCCATCTTTTGGCTAATAGAAAAAGGGAAGTGCAATTAATAAAAAATAAAAATAAAAGATCACACACAACAACATTAATATGAAAAGAATGGTTAGTGTAATATTTTAAAGGATAAGAAGCACTATATGGGTAAATTAGTAAAACGTTTTTAAAACTAAAGTTTAATGCTTTCCACTGAGGCCATTTTAAATATAAGAAAATTTCTCTTTTTTAAATACGTCTCTATTTACCAAATGGGTCCACATTGAGCATATTAAAAATAGGGTATTATTTTCATTTAAGCCAAAAATAAACAGTAATGAAATTATTTTTGGAAAATGTAACTAGGACATTGTTCCAAATCTCTCCTTTTGTGTTCCATGGAAGAAAGAAGGGTTTAGAATGTTCATGTTGGAACAAACTCTTCAGTAACACTTTACAATAAGGTTTCAATTGTTAAAATTTGTTAATTACATAATACATAATTAACATGAACTAACAATAAACAATAACAGTATTTCATAATATTTGTTAGTGTTAAAGGGATAGTTCACCCAAAAATTTAAATTACCCCATTATTTACTCACCCTCAAGCCATTCTATGTATATGTGACATTCATTTTCAGACGAATACAATCAGAGTTACAGTATATAAAAAAAATGTCCTGGCTAATCCAAGCATTATAATGGCAGTGAATGGCAGCCCAAAATTTGAAGCTCAAAAAAGTGCATCCATCCATTATAAAAGTACTCCACACGGCGCCGGGGGGTTAATAAAGGCCTTCTGAAGGGAATCGATGGGTTTTTGCAAGAAAAATATCCATATTTAAAATTAAAATATTAAAATATCTAGCTTCCGACAGACCACCTTCCGTATTTATGAAAACTTACGAAAAAAGCATAACTGCCGCAACTATGACGTCGGACGTAGAGTAAGCATTTTGAACTGCGAGAGGCGTTACACTTTCTGCGTAACTTGAATACGGAAGGTGGTCTGGAGGAAGCTAGATATTTTACTTTATAATGTGTTAAATATGGATATTTTTCTTACACAAACCCATCGATTCCCTTCAGAAGGCCTTTATTAACCACACAGAGCCATGTGGATTACTTTTATAATGGATGGATGCACTTTTTTGAGCTTCAAATTTGGGGCTGCCATTCACTGCCATTATAATGCTTAGCCAGGATATTTACAAACCTGATTCCAAAAAAGTTGGGACACTGTACAAATTGTGAATAAAAAAGGAATGCAATCATTTACAAATCTCATAAACTTATATTTTATTCACAATAGAATATAGATAACATATCACATGTTGAAAGTGAGACATTTTGAAATGTCATGCCAAATATTGGCTCATTTTGGATTTCATGAGAGCTACACATTCCAAAAAAGTTGGGACAGGTAGCAATAAGAGGCCGGACAAGTTAAATGTACATATAAGGAACAGCTGGAGGACCAATTTGCAACTTATTAGGTCAATTGGCAACATGATTGGGTATAAAAAGAGCCTCTCAGAGTGGCAGTGTCTCTCAGAAGTCAAGATGGGCAGAGGATCACCAATTCCCCCAATGCTGCGGCCAAAAATAGTGGAGCAATATCAGAAAGGAGTTTCTCAGAGAAAAATTGCAAAGAGTTTGAAGTTATCATCATCTACAGTGCATAATATCATCCAAAGATTCAGAGAATCTGGAACAATCTCTGTGTGTAAGGGTCAAGGCCAGAAAACCATACTGGATGCCCGTGATCTTCGGGCCCTTAGACGGCACTGCATCACATACAGGAATGCTACTGTGATGGAAATCACAACATGGGCTCAGGAATACTTCCAGAAAACATTGTCACAATCCACCGTGCCATTCGCCGTTGCCGGCTAAAGCTCTATAGGTCAAAAAAGAAGCCATATCTAAACATGATCCAGAAGCGCAGACGTTTTCTCTGGGCCAAGACTCGTTTAAAATGGACTGTGGCAAAGTGGAAAACTGTTCTGTGGTCAGATGAATCAAAATTTGAAGTTCTTTTTGGAAAACTGGGACGCCATGTCATCCGGACTAAAGAGGACAAGGATAACCCAAGTTGTTCTCAGCGCTCAGTTCAGAAGCCTGCATCTGTGACGGTATGGGGTTGCACGAGTGTGTGTGGCATGGGCAGCTTACACATCTGGAAAGGCACCATCAATGCTGAAAGGTATATCCAAGTTCTAGAACAACATATGCTCCCATCCAGACGTCGTCTCTTTCAGGGAAGACCTTGCATTTTCCAACATGACAATGCCAGACCACATACTGCATCAATTACAACATCATGGCTGCGTAGAAGAAGGATACTGAAATGGCCAGCCTGCAGTCCAGATCTTTCACCCACAGAAAACATTTGGCGCATCATAAAGAGGAAGATGCGACAGAGAAGACCTAAGACAGTTGAGTGTAAACATCTCCGTAAACATGGAGATGGTGTAAACAGATGGTGTAAACATCTGGATGGTGTAAAACATGGTGTAAACATCTCCGAGGACCTGACCTGGACTGCTCACATTCAGACACAGGTGAAAAAAGACAGGCAAAGACTGTACCACCTGCGCCAGCTGAGGAAATTCAGGGTTTCACCAGCTATCCTGAAAACGTTCTATTTAGGGGCGATAGAAAGTGTATTAACTCAGTGCATCACAGCGTGGTATGGGAACAGCACCAGTCATGACCGCAAAGCCCTGCAAAGAGTCGTGTGCTTATCCGAGCGTATCTCAGGGTCAGCTCTCCCGTCTCTGCAGGACGTCTACACCAAACGCTGCAAAGGTAGAGCTACTAAAATCATCAAGGACTCTAATCACCCTGCAAACCCTCATTTCACGCTGCTGCCATCTGGTAAGCGCTTCCGAAGCCTGATGGCCAAAACTGAGAGACTCAGGAGGAGCTTCTTCCCCCAGGCCATCAGACTCCTGAACTCAGTCACTTAACATCACGTGACTTCACTTCAGGATAAGCATCAATACACTGACATTGCACTGCACTTTCTGTTCTCGTTGTTACTGTGTAACAACCTGTTATAAACCTGTTTGCACATTATACTCTTTATACATTTGTTAACCACATATTTATAAGTCTACAGTTTACTCACTGCACAGTCTACTTCAATTATCTTATTCCACTTCTTTATTCTTATTTTTTTACTTTTTTTTTCTTCTACTTGACTTGATTATTTATAATTCTACAGATATATATATATATATAGTACTTTTTTTATCCTATTTCTATTATAATTTCCTCCTTGTGTTTTTAACTGTGTATTTGCACTGTCCATGGAGCGGAGCTGTTTACATTTCACTGCCGGTTGTATACTCTGTATATAACTGTGTATGTGACAAATAAAACTCTTGAATCTTGAATCTTGAGGCAACTAGAAGCCTGTATTAGACAAGAATGGGACAACATTCCTATTCCTAAACTTGATCAACTTGTCTCCTCAGTCCCCAGACGTTTGCAGACTGTTATAAAAAGAAGAAGGGATGCCACACAGTGGGAAACATGGCCTTGTCCCAACTTTTTTGATTCGTGTTGATGCCATGAAATTAAAATCAACTTATTTTTACTTTAAAATTATACATTTTCTGAGTTTAAACATTTGATATGTCATCTATGTTGTATTCTGAATAAAATATTGAAATTTGAAACTTACACATTTACATTTGGCAGATGCTTTTATCCAAAGCGACTTACATTGCATTCAAGACACACATTTTTTTTTTTTTACATTTTTGTCAGTTCTTGCTTTCCCTGGGAATTGAACCCATGACCTTGGCATTGCTAACGCCACGGTCTTATTGTTTGAGCTACAGGAAAGCTTAATATAACTCCCGACTGTATTCATCTGAAAGAAGAATGTCATATACACCTAGGATGAACCTATAATATATATATTTTTTTAAATCAAAGGTTGTTTCTGTTAACATTACTTAATGCACTGTGAACTAAAATGAACAAACAACGAACAACAACTGTATTTTTATTAACTTCCATTAACAATGATCATTAAATGCTGTAAAAAAAGAAAATACATTGCTTATCGTTAGTTCATGTTAGTTAATCCAATAACTAATGTTAACAAATGAGACTGTAAAGAGTTCCCAACTCTTTCTTTAAAAGATTGAAAATGAGTTGGATGAATTATTGGTAGTCAAGCGGACCTCAGTACTTTTGCATACCTTAACAATTAGACTTTCCCAGATCGCATAAAAACAAGCATTCATGGCTATCCCACAAAAAACAAAGGTTTTCAGAGGCTGCTGGAACAAAGATGTATTCATGACCCCATTTGCAGAGAGCCAAGCTTACTGAATCTGGCCTTTCAAAAGCCTTTCAGAGCACCCGCTACTCTACAACGCACATCTCTGTATATGCACCTCATACATCATTTATGTATACTATGGACTGATCCAAAGGAATAATTGATACAAAACCATTTCACAACATCTCCAGGGCTATCTCAAATCTGTGTTAGTTAGTGCTGATTCTACAGTTTTGTTTATATGGATCCCATCCCTTCTAGCAGCTTAACTGAACTACAGAAGTACGGAAAACATAGGGTTATTCACACTGGCATGTTCTTCACTGAAGCATTTTCAAGTAAGCTGAATAACAGTAAACACTCCTCCATGTTCCACTTTTCTTTGTGTACATCATATAATTTTCTGCCATTAAATTGTACACGTATCTGCATTATATCGGACATCTCCATTAAAGAGCTATAATGGTCAATCACTGTAAGTAACTAAAAACTTTAGATTAAATTTCTATACCACTGACATTTCAGAAATGACTTCAAATTCATGGGAATGGTGGAAGACACAAAACTGAGATACTCCATGGGAATGTAACTACTACGTCATTTCCTATATCACTTGTTGTTTTTACCTTGGTCCAGTTTGTAGCACAAGGAGCGTTTGGCTAACTCCACCTCTGGTCTGGGGTTGTCCAGCACATGTCTACACCACTGAAGAGGACTGAGGAGAAGATGAGGAAACAGCTTTGCTTTTGGAGACACGTACAACCTGGTGACATAAAAAGTTGGTTAAAACATTCCAGTCTGGATTTTTGCAAACATTCATTATTGTATTATTTTCTAGATACTCCATAGATTTTATCATTAACCTAATAATAAAAGTTCAGCTGGTTAAAAGGTAGTTTGAAATAGGGTATGTTCACTATCTGCTTCATTTAAATAACTCTTAGTCTTAAAAATCTTTTAAAAATTAATTTAAAAAAATGATCTCACTTATTAAAAAAAGTGTTCTACTAAGTATTTTGCAAGAATATATGAATATAGGTCTAGATTTTGATTCAGAATGTGAATGATGTTCAATTGACTTGATAAACACAATTCAGTGAATGTCCTGATGATTATTATTATGGTTTGATTTTCATGAAAATGTGACACTGAATAAGAGCTCTAAAGTTTCAGAGCATACATGTGAGAGGATGCTTTTAATACATATTTCAATCTTTATCAATATCCTGTGCCTTGAACACAGTGTTCTGCGTTCTTTGAGTCTGGCTTTTTAATTTTTTTATTTGCCTTTATATTTCTGCCAGTACAAATTATAAAATCAGCATAGCTTACCAATGAACACACAGAAGTGGGCTTCTAGTCTGGGACCACTATTTTATTCTTTAGTTTTTTGCAAGTTAATACTGCTTTTGTCATTACAAAATATATTATCATCAGCATAACTTGAAATGTATAAAATGAACACAAAATGAATAAGAAATGTGTGTCATAGTATTCAGTTTGTCTGAGATTGTGTTGGCTTCATTATTTCAATGTTTAAGTTGCAGTTTTAGCTCCTATATTTCAACATGATCTATATGAGTAACAGTGTTGCATTTAAGACTAATGCCCCATCCTATCACAAAGAGAGATCAGATTTTGTCAGGTTTTTATTTCTCTGTATAATGCACTGGTTTAAGTTTGACTACTTTTGACTATTTGGTAGAAATAATCAAAACAAAACAAATTATTTAAAGTGAAACGTGGAACATTTCACATCACCAGATGCAAGAAATACCAAGCCAATCTCCTACTAATGAAGATATCCCCCTAAGTGCCCTCTGGGATATTTAGACAATCACCAGTCTAACAATGGACTTGGACACATATTCTACCTATGGTGACATTTCATGTGAACTGAATGTAAGTGATGACAAATAGCATGCGAATCAAATCGAATCCTTTAAGAATGGCACTATTGTTTACTTAGCAAACAATACAGCATCAGTACCAGCTATAATCAGACTCTCCATCGATGGGAAGAATAACATGAAGGTCTAGTATTTCCACCTCATCCAGTACAGTAGTATCATCCTCATCAGCACCAGTCACTGAATGCGGATGAAAATACGGGTAGTGCTCATCCGATAATCCAAAAGACGGAGAATATGAGGGTGAAGCGCAGTAATGGAATGGACCGGTGTCTGGGCCAGCCGGACCTGCGGGACAGGCCGATCCCGGAGCTGGCAGCAGACGGGCGCTGGAGGTGCAGTTGTTCGCAGCGTTTGCTCTCGTCCTGAGCTGCTCGTTCTGCCTCTCCAGTTTTCTCACGAGCTCTTGAAGCTTTTTCACCTCGAGTTCTGCGTTCATAATCTTACTGTTGCCATTGACGTCCGCCATCATCTGCGAGTTGAACAATAGTCCATCCATTGAAGAGAAAAGCATATAAACAGTAGTAAGATGGTGGCGGTGTTGTTTACCCTGTGTGCCCAGTCTCGCACTGCTTTCAGACGGCTTACATGCTTCATTCAGATGCTGATGTGCTGCTCATGCTTCTGTCTCCTCCCCCTCAGTTCAAAACACAACACACGACCACCACATTACCAGGCAAAACACCAGTCACACTACCTCAGCTCTTTGCCATCCTTTCTTTCATTCTGATGACGACCAGCAGTAAAATGGTTGCATATGGAGTGTCTATTCTATTCTATTCTATTCTATTCTATTCTATTCTATTCGATTCGATTCGATTCGATTCGATTCGATTCTATTCTCCTTACTAGAACTAGGCTAATTTAGTTTCAACTTCCCATAATATACACAAGACTTGGGGCACAAGGATGCATTAAATCGATTCTTTCAAATTAAAAATTCTTTAGATTCTTCAAAAACATTAAGCAGCACAACTGTTTTCAACATTGATAATAATAATACATGTTTCTTGAGCACATCAGCATTTTATAATTCATGTTATTATTTATTATTATTTATACAGTTATTTTACATTTTAACCCTCTGCTGCATAGCGTTGCCCTCAGGCAACAGAAAGTTCCCTTTCAGTCGGCCATGTTCGACGTACGTCGGAACTGACCGACGAATTGGGGATCATCTTCAGAAACCAATCTACTTGTAGTGTATAAAAATGAGCCAATAATGTTGGCTTGCGGTCCATGCGGAAGTGGAATACCGCATCCTCGGAGCCGAACGGTTGCTGATCGAAGCTGCTGTTTTTCTTCTGAGAGTATGAGAAGGGTTGCTGCTGGTATCTGGTGCTGGTGTGAAGGCACAAGTCAGCGAGTGGCTGCACTAAAAGAGTTATTTCCTTGTTGGTTCACTGAGTGTTTCAAACACTGTCGGCTCACTGGGCGTTTCCCGTTATGAGTGCTCACACAGGCTTGCACCATCTCCTGGAGTGCTTCAGCACTACTAAAATAGCAATTTTTCCTTCTAAAAGAGCTACACGGTTCTTTCACTGTGTCTTTTTCAAGATGTCATTCAAACCGTGCGTTTCTGGATGCCTTCGTTTTCTGTCCCCAGTTGACAGTCATGATCACTGTTTCACATGTTTGGACGTTCAGCACGCTGAGGTGGCATTCGTGAATGACTCATGTTTCCTCTGCGGGAACATGACCATCACAGTATTACGGTCTAGGCTTGAATACTTCAAACGGGGTGGAGTACCATTGCGCATCCCCCTAGTGGTCCTCCAGCTGTGACGTAGAGGGCTGCTACTTTGGCTGATGCCTTTGGTGGAGACCTGATGGTTATTGTGAGGGCTTCCCCAATGGGTCAACAGGCTCCTTGGGCCCCTCCGCTGCGCCGGTGGAACTTCCGCGAGAATGATCTCGATAGCTGCATTGGGGGATGAGCTAATGGACTCTGGAGATGAAGACCGGCTGCATTGCCCTCTTCGGGTGTGGTAGCGTTGCCCGAGTCTGATCCAGAGCTCACAGCTATGCTTTCTGGGGCCACCGCAAGTGTTGGGCTCGAGTGGAACCCTCCACCATGTCCTGAACCTTCACGGTTGGATGACTGGTTTCTCGGGATGGCCCGCAGTGGTTCTCAGCACCCTGCCCGGTGCCTTTCTTCCCAGAAGTGCATCAGGAGCTCACAAAGTCGTGGATGGCACCCTACAGTGCCAGACACTGAACGACTGACTCCTCCGTCCTCACTACCGAGGTGGCACGGCTAAGGCATACACTGGGATTCCCCCAGTTGAGCGGTCCATGGCGATGCAACTATGTCCCAGGTCCGCTGTAGACTGGCGGGCTAACCCGCATCTCCCCTCTTGAGCTTGTAAGTTCTCATCCACCCTCACGGGCAAGGCTTACACAGCCTGCGGAGAGGCCGTGTCATCTTTGCATGCCATGGCACTCCTGCAGGTCTGCCAGGCCAAAGCACTAAAGGAACTGCACGAGGGAAGTACCGACCCAGGGGTTATGCAGGAACTGCGCACGGCGATGGACCTCGCTGTCTTTCTTTCAGCCAGCACTTCCGGGAGAGTGGCGACTCCACCCCCGGTGCGTCCAACTGATATGGGACCTTTTCAGAGCCGTGCAGGTAGACCTGTTTGCTGCTCAGGACTCTACCCATTGCCAGTTGTACTATTCCCTCACTGGGGGCACCCTTGGCACAGATGCACTGGCACACAGCTGGCCCTGGGATCTACGCAAATATGCGTTTCCCCCCAGTGAGCCTTCTAGCACAGACACTGTTGCAAGATCAGGGAGGACGAGGAGCAGGTCTTACTAGTTGCACCTTACTGGCCCAACCGGACCTGGTTCCCTGAACTAACTCTCCTTGCGACAGCCCCTCCCTGGCCTATTCCTCTGAGGAAGGATCTACTTATTAGAGACGGGGCACTCTGTGGCACCCGTGTCCAGACCTCTGGAAACTCCATGTCTGGTCCCTGGACGGGATGCAGAGGTTCTAGGTGGCCTGCCACAAGCAGTGGTAGACACCATCACTTCTGCTAGAGCCCCCTCTACGAGGCACCTCTACACTCTGAAGTGGAACCTGTTTGCTGAATGGTGCTCTTCCCACCAAGATGAAGGTGTTCGGTTGGTGTTGTGCTTTCCTTCCTGCAGGAAGGGTTGGAGCGAAGGCTGTCTCCCTCCACCCTCAAAGTGTATGTCGCAGCTATAGCAGCATATCACGACGCAGTTGAAGGTAAGTCTGCTGGAAAGCATGACCTAATCGTCAGTTTCCTTAGAGGTGCGAGGAGGCTAAATCCTCCTTGCCCGAACTCCATACCTTCTTAGGACTTAACTCCTGGTGCTCAGGGCACTTCAGAGTCCTCCCTTCGAGCCATTGCAGTCAGTAGAGTTGAAAATCCTGTCCATAAAGACAGTACTCCTGACTGTATTGGCCTCCATCAAGAGGGTAGGGGACCTGCATGCACTTTCGGTCACCGAATCGTGCCTAGAATTTGGCCCGGGTAACTCTCACGTCATCCTGAGACCCCAGCCCGGATACATGCCCAAGGTTCCCACCACTCCCTTCCGGGACCAGGTGGAGAGCCTGCAAGTGCTGCCTTCAGAGGAGGCAGACCCAGCCCTGGCTTTGTTGTGTCCCGTCCACGCTTTGTGCACTTATGTTGACCGAACTCAAAGCTTCAGGACCTCAGAGCAGCTCTTCATCTGTTACGGAAGCCAGCAGAAGGGAAAGGCGGTCTCCAAGCAGAGATTAGCCCACTGGATAGTGGATGCTATCGTCTTAACATACCAATCACAAGACGTGCCTTGCTCATTCGGGGTGCGAGCACACTCAACCAGGAGTGTGGCTTCATCCTGGGCGCTGGCTCAAGGCGCCTTGCTGGCAGATATATGTAGAGCTGCGGGCTGGGCGACACCTAACATGTTCGCTAGATTCTATAGCCTCCGTGTAGAGCCGGTTTCTTCCTGCCTACTCACCCCTAGTGGACGGTAAGCGTGAAATACCCGTTCTCGTGTCAGCTTGCAACGCCACTCCCACCCACTTGGCTGGATACGTACGTCTATTATTCTCCAGTTGTGTTCCCCAGGAATGGTGAACCCTGTCGAGCTCCTCCATCACCCCTTCGGTGTCAGACGTGGCAGCTGTCTGACGGCAGGTCTGCACCCATATGCTTGTGGAACGTGTGTGTAGGCTGGGTATCCATATATATATATATATATATATATATATATATATATATATATATATATATATATATATATATATATATATATATATATAGAGAGAGAGAGAGAGAGAGTGAGTGAGTGAGTGTGAGTGTGAGTGTGAGACAAGGTGTAGAGAAGCATTTTGTCAGGTTTTATAATTTTTTTAATTTATTTAGCATGTCCAGAAATTCAGTTTTTCTTTTTGTTGCCTCAGGGCAACGTTTGCTGACAATGTGTTTGGATGTTATCACACATCATTACATGTATTTGTGCACAATATAATAATGAACAAATATATATTTTACTTTTACAGCCTAGTTTTCAGAATATCATTCTAATGACAGACGTGACTTTCTTGAAGGCCAAAATCTGTTTTTTTGATTTTGCTTTGTTTTCTGATGTTTACAGGAAAATTTTATGGTAGAAAGGACAAAAATTAGCTATTTGTCAGAATCATACTCAACAATGGATTTTGTTGTAAGGACATTGCGCTGTGAAGATATTGGAGGAAAGGAGGGCAATTCTATCAATGTTACAATTTAAGTCTATCTACAGACCTCCAAACTTTGTGTTCCCATTAGCTCAAGAACAATGCGTAGAGAGCTTCATGGAATGGCTAAATTGCGCCGTCACTGGACTCTAGTGCAGTGGAGATGTGTTCTCTAGAGTGATCAATCACGCTTCTTTGTCTGTCAATCCCATGGACGAGTCTGGATTTGGTGGTTGCCAGGAGAATGGGACTTGCCTGACTGCATTGTGCCAAGTGTAAAGTTTGGTGGAGGGGGGATTATGGAGTGGGTTGTTTTTCAGGGCTTGGGCGTGGCCCCTTAATTCCAGTGAAAGGAACTCTTTATGCGTCAGCATACCAAGACATTTTGGACAATTTCAGGCTCCCAAATTTGTGGTAAAAGTTTGGGGATGGCCCCTTCCTGTCCCAACATGACTGAGCACCAGTGCACAAAGCGTTGGTCCATAAAGACATGGATGAGCGAGTTTGGTGTGGAGGAACTTGACTGGCCTGACCTAAACCCGACAGAACACATTTGGGATGAATTAGAGCGGAGACTGCGAGCCAAGCCTTCCCGTCCAACATCAGTGCCTGACCTCACAAATGAGCTTCTAGAAGAACGGTCAAGCAATCCCATAAACACACTCCTAAACCTTGAGGAAAGCCTTCCCAGAAGAGTTGAAGCAGTTATAGCTTCAAAGGGTGGGCAAACTCCATACATCCCAGAATGGGATGTCATTAAATTCCATGTGCATGTAAAGGCAGGCGTCCCAAAACGTTCATTTTTCACTGAAGAGAGTACCAGTTCCCTCTTGATTTTCCTGATAAATGTTAAGACAGTATTAAATTGTTCTCTGTGATTTACTGCCTATACTGCATATCGTTGCCCTGTGGTAACAAAATAAAATCTGCTAAGAGGAGGGTTGATTTTTAATTTTTAGTTATTTAGTTATTTTGTTAATCTCTTATCTTAAATATTCCAGAAAATAAGATTAAATAATTTATTTAAGTGCAAAAACATAATTCAAGGATTAGAGGGTTAATAATATTTCATAATTACTGTATTTTTGATCAAATAAATGCAGCCTTGGAGAGCATAAGAGACTTCTTTCAAAAACACCCCAATTTTAAACACCCCAAACTTAGTGTAGGCCAGGCTTATTTCTAAATCTATTAGTTGAGATATTAATCTTACATCTTTAGTGTTTTACATGCGTTTGTTTTCTTTTCTGAACATATAGGCATGAGTTCATTCAAATAATTTAATTACTTAGGTTTGAACATTTCTACTGAAAAACTGGCAGTATATTATGAAATATTGCAGGCTGTCACTTCTCTAATTTAAATATGTCAAATAACAAATTGTTTTAATTGGTAATATGTGGATTATTTTCCTGCATGTGCCCTCAATATCCCTAAACTAACAAAAGTCGCTTCAGTAATGGTGTCCTCCTGTTTCCTGTTTGATAAAATTGCAGATATATGGATTTTATTATCATTTTGCAAGATTGATATTTAAAAGATTAAATATAAAAATGAACTTCAAGTTGGCCCTCTGATATAAGCAGACTCTCTCAGTATTTCACTGAGCAATGGCTAAATTTAGCTCTTTGTTTGTGTCCTCTTAGGAAACCTGTCATAAGCTATAAGTTGAAGTGTCTGATCTTTATCAGAGCATATTTCTGAAAGTTGGCAAGTCTCTAATAGAAATACTTCTTTAAATACTTTCAGCACAAGCATATTTCATTATAGCTACAGCAGTGAAAAGTACTGCATAACTATTCTGTGGAATGATGCTCAACCAGGTCTGAACAATAAAAACAATCAGATGAAAACTCATGAGAAATTACAGATTTCAGGTTTCATAGCTCTTAGTTCTTTAATAATAAAACAATAGTCACAAAAAAGTAAAATAAAGTAAAATATATATATATAATATATATATATATATATATATATATATATATATATATATATATATATATATATATATATATATATATATATATATTATCATATTATCATATTCAAGCAAATGATTATTCTTATTTTAAAATATTCTTCTTATTTTAGTAATTAGATAAGAGGCTTGTCACATCATCAGGGAAGTACAGCAATCAATGCAATTAATAAATGCCCTGAAGTTTATAATCAGACGTAAGTCCACCACCAAAAACTAGTTTATGCACTTCAAATGATCCAAGTCCAAATCAGATCCATGGGAAAGTTTTGGTATAGGCTAGTACATTTGCCGTCTCTTTTATAACATCACTTCATGAATGGTACATGTAGTCTTAGCTGATCCATTTGCCTGTAAAACAAACATTTTTGTTTATTTACCAAGCATATTGATTGTATGTTTTAGAATACTGAAAAAAGCAGAGTGTGTCTTACCCCTAGTGACACCAAAGCAACTCTCACAGTAAATTGCACTGACGGTAGACCCATAAGCTGTCACCGGCTTTCAGGTGTCCCAGAGACGAATTACACACCCCACACTAATAAAAGTAAAAATAACAATAATACTCTTTAATCTTGAAATATAATAAAAATAATTATTTATAAATTCTTTAATTAAATAATTTGATATGTAACAATATAACATATCGCTTTTTCATAAAAAAGATATTTGAATATACTTGATGAAGGTAATTATAAAGTGTTGTCACATTTTTAAGAATAAAAATAAACGAACCTTGAAACAACGTGCATGACAGTTTATATTCATGTCATCCAGGATAATCTTTTCATCGGTGTACATGTTTTTTTGGCAGGATGTACAAATGTCCTTTGCACTCACTGTCCTGCAATTAAGTGAAAAGCATTTCACATGTGCATAGCATATCACGACATCAAACTCTGGCATAATTCAATTCTGGTTCCATACCTTTCCGGTGATGTGTACACAGTTGTAGTGGTTTTTGATGTGAGGGTGTCAGACAGGTAATCACCAGGCCTGTGTACAAAATTACATGAAGTCTACAAACCTACTCAAATCTAATCAGTAATTCTTGTAATGTTTAATCTGTGGATGTCGAACCTGCTCTCTGTGTATGATGTTCTGCGATAAGAAGGACTTGTGACTTGTGTACTCCACTCACTTCTATGCATTTAAAAAGTGCAATAAATAATGTATCATGCAAACATGCTTGAATAAGAAATACCATCCTACCTGTCATTTGATGAATACACAGTTCTGGTGGTTTTGGAGACTGATACATCCTCGTGACTGTAGGAACGATAAAAATCCATGACTGAGAGTAAAGCTATAATGGAAAGTTGTGAGTCTAAATACGAATGAGCACCTACTTTTGTTCTTTTAGCCTTCATGGCAGTCGTAAGACTGGTTAAACTACTTAAAGGCCAAAGAAAATGTCAAACTCGCCACTAATGGGTTTACACCTTATATGCAAATGCCACATACCTGCCGTCATGTTTTGTGTAGCTTGACTTGATTGACGTTGGTATGAGAGTATCAAACAGTTGATCCTCAGTGCTGTGGAAAAGCATTCAGTGATGTTAACGTCTTACAGTGAGTAAAAAGCATTTACAGGTGTGTACTTGGAATTGTCTTTCAGGTTCTCACCTCTTTGTGGATCGGACAGAATAAGATGTTGTTTTAGCTGGTGAAACATCCTCTGTGGTGTACGTTTTGATGCTAGAATTGAAAATAATAAGTGGTTAATAGAGCAACCTCATTATTTCAGGTTAGTCAGCAATCTGTAAGCAAGGCTATGGTTAGTGTACCTTGAGGTGGTCTTGAGAGGTGAAGTTGGTCTAGATAAAATAAATGATAGGTTTCAGTTTAATACACACACAAAACAGGAACAACAGCAGCTGATTTAAAGAAATACTTCACCGAAAACTGAAAATTGTGTCATTACTTACACACCCTCAAGTTGTTCCAAACCTGTATGAGTTTCTTTCTTCTGTTGAACACAAAAGAAGATATTCTGAAGAATGTTGGTAGTGAAACAGTTGGCGGCAGCCATTGACTTCAATAGTAGGAAAAAAATGGTCTGGTTGCCAACATTCTTCAAAACATCTTTTGTGTTCAACTGAATAAAGAAACTCATACAGGTTTAGAACAACTTGAGGGTGTGTAAGTAATGACAGAATTTTCATTTTTGGGTGAACTATCCCTTAAGAGATTGTTTCTACAAACCAGATTCCAAAAAAGTTAAGGAACAGCTGGAGGACCAATTTGGTCAGTTGGCCATGATTGGGTATAAAAAGAGCCTCTCAGAGTGGCAGTGTCTCTCAGAAGTCAAGATGGGCAGAGGATCACCAATTCCCCCAATGCTGCGGCCAAACATAGTGGAGCAATATCAGAAAGGAGTTTCTCAGAGAAAAATTGCAAAGAGTTTGAAGTTATCATCATCTACAGTGCATAATATCATCCAAAGATTCAGAGAATCTGGAACAATCTCTGTGCGTAAGGGTCAAGGCCGGAAAACCATACTGGATGCCCGTGATCTTCGGGCCCTTAGACGGCACTGCATCACATACAGGAATGCTACTGTAATGGAAATCACAACATGGGCTCAGGAATACTTCCAGAAAATATTGTCGGTGAACACAATCCACCGTGCCATTCTAAAGAGGACAAGGACAACCCAAGTTGTTCTCAGCGCTCAGTTCAGAAGCCTGCATCTCTGATGGTATGGGGTTGCATGAGTGCGTGTGGCATGGGCAGCTTACACATCTGGAAAGGCACCATCAATGCTGAAAGGTATATCCAAGTTCTAGAACAACATATGCTCCCATCCAGACGTCGTCTCTTTCAGGGAAGACCTTGCATTTTCCAACATGACAATGCCAGACCACATACTGCATCAATTACAACATCATGGCTGCGTAGAAGAAGGATCCGGGTACTGAAATGGCCAGCCTGCAGTCCAGATCTTTCACCCATAGAAAACATTTGGCGCATCATAAAGAGGAAGATGCCACAAAGAAGACCTGAGACAGTTGAGCAACTAGAAGCCTGTATTAGACAAGAATGGGACAACATTCCTATTCCTAAACTTGAGCAACTTGCCTCCTCAGTCCCCAGCTGTTCCTTATATGTACATTTAACTTTTCCGGCCTCTTATTGCTACCTGTCCCAACTTTTTTGGAATGTGTAGCTCTCATGAAATCCAAAATGAGCCAATATTTGGCATGACATTTCAAAATGTCTCCAAATGTTTTTGGAATCGGGTTTGTAATAGTTAGCAGTTGAGAAGCTCTGATCTCCGACACTCACACATCAATGATGTCCTTTGATGACTTCACAGTAACCACCTCAGTCTTGTAGTCACTTTAGAGACACATAACATGTACAATGAGCAACATATCAATCTCTAAATGCAAGTTCACTTCATTGCACTGTATTATTTTTGCTATAAATATAACAGTTGTGATGTGAACAAGCTTTCAAGTTCTCACCTCTTTGTGGAGTAGGATGTCGTTTTAGCTGGTGAAACATCCTCCTTGGTGTAGGATTTAATGCTGTGAATGAAAAGTTTAAAAGGTTAAGAGCGAAGCCACATTTTCCAGATTAGTAAACAATCTTGATCTGGTTTTTTTCTGGTTAGCCAGCAATGATGTGGTTACTGTACCTTGTTGTGGTCTTGAGAGGTGAAGTTGGTCTAGATAAAAATTATTATAGGTTTCAGTTAAATAAACACAACATAACAGCAACTGAATTAAGAGATTGTATTGAGTTGGTTAAATTTTACATTCTACTACAGTGGTTTAGGACAGAATATCCTTAAAAGTCAAACAATGAAGTTTATTACTTTTACCATAAACCGTATAGGCCAAACAATATGTAAAAAAAAAAAAGTTAAAAAAAAAGTGTAACAATACCCTTGTGAAAAGAAGTGTGAATTATTGTATTGAATGTGCACTTGTACTTCAACTCTTAAAAGTATATTTTTAAAAATACTTTCAGATAATATAAAATTAATGAAATAAAACACCACTTTGATGTACTTTCATGAATATGTTTATTTTGCTATTCTATGTATGCGTGATTATATATTTAGCTGCATTTTATTATTTGCATTTAGTACTGTGTTTCTCTGTTGTCAGTGACCCATCAGAACATGCAAGACATTAGTGGGTCATGACCCATCAGTTGAGAAGCTCTGATCTCCGACACTCACACATCAATGATGTCCTTTGATGACTTCACAGTAACCACCTCAGTCTTGTAGCCACTTTAGAGACACATAACATGTACAATGAGCAACATATCAATCTCTAAATGCAAGTTCACTTCATTGCACTGCATTATTTTTGCTATAAATATAACAGTTGTGATGTGAACAAGCCTTCAAGTTCTCACCTATTTGTGGAGTAGGATGTCGTTTTAGCTGGTGAAACATCCTCCTTGGTGTAGGATTTAATGCTGTGAATGAAAAGTTTAAAAGGTTAAGAGCGAAGCCACATTTTCCAGATTAGTAAACAATCTTGATCTGGTTTTTTTCTGGTTAGCCAGCAATGATGTGGTTACTGTACCTTGTTGTGGTCTTGAGAGGTGAAGTTGGTCTAGATAAAAATTATTATAGGTTTCAGTTAAATAAACACAACATAACAGCAACTGAATTAAGAGATTGTATTGAGTTGGTTACATTTTACATTCTACTACAGTGGTTTAGGACAGAATATCCTTAAAGTCAAACACTGAAGTTTATTACTTTTACCATAAAATGTATAGGCCAAACAACATGCAAACAAAATTTAAACATTACCCTTGTGAAAAGAAGTGTGAATTATTGTATTGAATGTGCACTTATACTTCAAATCTTGAAAAAAAACAACTGTGCTTTCATTTAATATAAATTAAGTACAATGCATTATCATTAAATTGCAATTAAGATACAATCAAGTGTCTGAAAACAGTTCACACGTAAGTACATACACTATATTGCCAAATGTTTTGGGACGCCTGCCTTTACGTGCACATGAATTTTAATGACATCCCATTCTTAATCTGTAAGGTTTAATATGGAGTTGGCCCACCCTTTGCAGCTATAACGGTTTCAACTCTTCTGGGAAAGCTTTCCACAAGGTTTAGGAGTGTGTTTATGGGAATTTTTGACCATTCTTTTTGACCATTCTCTGTGCAGGCCCGTCAAGTTCTTCCACACCAAACTCGCTCATCCATGTCTTTATGGACCTTGCTTTGTGCACTGGTGAACAGTCATGTTGGAACAGGAAGGGGCCATCCCCAAACTGTTCCCACAAAGTTGGGAGCAAGAAATTGTCCAAAATGTCTTGGTATGTTGAAGCATTAAGAGTTCCTTTCACTGGAACTAAGGGGCCAAGCCCTGAAAAACAACCCCACACCAAAATCCCCCCTCCACCAAACTTTACACTTGGCACAATGCAGTCAGGCAAGTACCGTTCTCCTGGCAACCACCAAACCCAGACTCGTCCATTGGATTGCCAGACAGAGAAGCGTGATTCGTCACTCCAGAGAACACATTTCCACTGCTGTTGAAGCGTGCTTTACACCACTGCACCACTGACGCTTTACACCACTGACGCTTTGCATTGATGTAAGGCTCAGCTATGGAAACCCATTCCATGAAGCTCTCTACGCACGTTTCTTGAGCTAATCTGAAGACCACACGAAGTTTGGAGGTCTGTAGCTATTGACTCTGCAGAAAGTTGGCGACTTCTGTGCACTGTGCGCCTGACCCTGCTCTTTAATTTTACATGGCCTACCACTTCGTGGCTGAGTTGCTGTTGTTCCCAATTCCTTCCACTTTGTTATAATACCACTAACAGTTGACCGTGGAATATTTAGTAGTGAGGAAATTTCACGAATGGACTTATTGCACAGGGGGCAAACCCATCATGGTACCACACTTGAATTCACTGAGCTCCTGAGAGTGACCCACTCTTTCACAAATGTTTGTAGAAGCGTCTGCATGCCTAGGTGCTTGATTTTATACACCTGTGGCCATGGAAGTGATCGGAACACCTGAATTCAATGATTTGGAGGGGTGCCCCAATACTTTTGGCAATATAATGTATTTTTAAAGCATATTATTTCATAAACCTTGCTCTTTTTTCACAAAGCGTAGGTAGACATTTGTAGGAAAATTGAGAATTTTGACAAAAAAAATATAGAAAGCTTTTCTCCTCCCTTTTAAAAGTTGATAAGGATAAGCCTATTCATTTTGCTATTCTATCTTTGCATTATTATATATTTAGCTGCATTTTATTATTTGCATTTAGTATTGTTTTTCTCTGTTGTTAGTGACCCATCAGAACAGACATGCAAGACATTTGTGGGTCATGACCCATCAGTTGAGAAGCACTGATCTTATCTATGACACTCACATGTCAGTGATGCTCTTTGAGGACTTCACAGTAACCACCTCAGTCTTGTAGTCACTTTAGAGACATAACAAGTGCATTATTTTCTGCAATAAACACTAGATTGTGGGACTACAGAATCTTGTGGCATATTGAGGTTGATATTCTGATTACAATTAAATGAATAGGATGTTGTTTAAGTTGTTTACTTTATAAATATGCAAATGGAACATACCCGCTCTCAGATTTTGAATATGCTGATTTGACCGACGTTGGTATGAGAGTATCAAACAGTTGATCCTCAGTGCTGTGGAAAAGCATTCAGTGATGTTAACGTCTTACAGTGAGTAAAAAGCATTTACAGGTGTGTACTTGGAATTGTCTTTCAGGTTCTCACCTCTTTGTGGATCGGACAGAATAAGATGTTGTTTTAGCTGGTGAAACATCCTCCTTGGTGTAGGTTTTGATGCTAGAATTGAAAATGTTAAGAGGTTATAAAAGAGGCCACATTTGTTCAGTTTTGTCAGCAATCTGTAAGCAAGGCTGTGGTTACTGTACCTTGAGGTGGTCTTGAGAGGTGAAGTTGGTCTAGATAAAAAGTATTATAGATTTAATTTTAATACACACACAAAAATAAGGTAAAAAGTTCAGATTAATTGAAATATATGATTGCATTTACAATATAATCTATAACACTCACCCATCAATGATGTCCTTTGATGACTTCACAGTAATGACCTCAGTCTTGTAGCCACTTTAGAGACACATAACATGCAATGAGGCATACAGAGACCATGGAAAATATTAGGACACTTTTGCACACTTAATGGACAACTAACTATGTATTTCATTGAATTATATAACATGGACCAATTTATCTTAATTTTGAATCGACTATTTTATCATTTACGACCAAATCATGAATTTGAATATCAAACTTGCAAACTTGTTATATAATGCAGATGAATTAATTGTTAAGCATGGCTCAAATATTAAAAATCATTATCAAATGCATGAACTGAGCCTGATTTACCCAGAACTCTTGGTCTTTATATCTGCCAGGTCTTTATCAGTGATCATTTCAGACTTGGTATACGATTTTACCACATCCTGCCTGAGGACAAGAAGACAACACAGTTTAGAATAGTTCAAGTTTCTGTATGAACTGACAATGGGCCCTATTTTAACGATCTGAGTTCATGGTCTGAAGCGCAGGTGCAGGTTACAATTAGCAGCTATTATATTCAAACATGGCGGCCACAAATTTGTGTTCATCTTGTTTGTCACAGTAACCCGGCCCCCAGCCGCTGGCGCAAGCGGTTCTTACTTCTAGACCAGCAATGTTTTGGTGCTACTTAAGAACCACTTTTCCTGGTTCGGAGCTGGTTCTTTGGGTGTGGAAAGACAAAGAACTGATCTGAAACTAGGCTCTGGCTCCGAACCAGCACCAGCACTGCCTTGGTGGAAGGGGTATAAATGAGTCATAGGTGTGTTTTGGACATAACGTGCAATAGACCAATCAGAGTCTCATCTCCCATTCCCTTTAAAAGCCAGTTGCGCTTGCACCGTGGTGGATTCGCTATTTACATGGCGGAATTTGAGAGTGGAAAGACTGAACGCTTCTCCAGAGAGGAATCCTTTTTAATATTTAAAAATGTTTGTGTGCTGCTGTGTCTTCAGCGTCCCTGTGTGTGTAATAAGCAGAGTGTACATGTGTTGTGGGTATGAGGGCATTTTCTATTTAAACAACGTGGCACTGGACATGAAAATGATAACTTTGTCAGGCTGAAACAAGCAAAAAAAACACTTGCGTTGCGTGACTCACGCCTGGTGTTGCATTGCGCTACAAAGATGTACCTTTTCACTTTTGTACCTTATAGGGTACCACCCCAGTGACAGCACTGTACCTTTTTTTCTGACAGTGCATTATGATATCCTCTCATATCTTACTTGGTAGTGGTCACAGTTGTCTCGGTTATCTTTGAGCCATCTTTGATTACTGTTGTAGAAGTGCTGAAAGAGCAATCATCAGTTTTGTAAGATCTTTGTAAGATTCAGTCAGTCATTTAACTAGGTGTGTCTCTTTAGAGGCATTACCTTGTCCTGGGCTGCGTTCTTACAGTTGTTTTAGTTCCTGTGGTTCTGTAGGGTTGGGTTGGAAAGATAATTGAGCTCTTAAAATGTTTTAAATTCCCACCATTTCTGGTGGCACTCGGACACTCTCACTTTCATGCAGACAGGTTTTAAAAAGAGCAAACATGGGTGACTAATCATATTGTAATGTAAGTCAAGGTTCTTCAACAGATTAAGCATTATTGTACTGCAGTAAGTATTATTGTGTTGTATAATACACTTTCTAAATTAAGCACT
The DNA here is from genome assembly GCA_018749465.1 of Paracanthobrama guichenoti. Classification (NCBI taxonomy): domain Eukaryota; kingdom Metazoa; phylum Chordata; class Actinopteri; order Cypriniformes; family Gobionidae; genus Paracanthobrama; species Paracanthobrama guichenoti. The sequence continues at coordinate 41,786,252 of CM031951.1, read as the reverse complement.
GAGACAGCTTTAAAAATGAACAATTAGAAGTTGTGATTTTGCAGTGCTAGAAAAGATTTTGTATATTTTACCTGGTTTCATTCAGCTTGTCCTGGCTGCCACCAAATCTGCACATTGAAAAGAAAAGACCCTTTGACTTTATTTTATCACATAAACTTTTAAACTTTTTTATCTTCCACATAAGAAAAATGCTTTAGTAAATCTTTTTTTTTTTAATTATGCAATATTAATTCATAAAAGTATATAGTTATAAAGTTATAAAAATCAAAAAGTCATAAATATTAGTTAAAAAGTAGATATTTTGTCATTATGACTTTTTGTCTATTACTAACTATAGCTTTTTTATCTCATAATTTTGATTATTTGTCATAACCGACTTTTTATGTCATAATTTCATCTTGAAAATTCTTTCATCATTTACACACCTTCAAATTATGTCTCTAAAGCGATCAAAGTGTCATCAGAGGACATCATTGATGTGTGAGTGTCAGAGATCAGAGCTTCTCAACTTCTAACTATTAGAAACAATCTCTTAAGGGATAGTTCACCCAAAAATTGTTCTCACACTCACCCTCAAGTTGTTCCAAACCTGTATGAGTTTTTATTCAGTTGAACACAAAAGAAGATATTCTGAAGAATGCTGGCAACCAGACAGTTGATGTAGCCATTGACTTCCATAGTATTTTTTTTCCTACTATGGGAGTCAATGGCTGCCGTCAACTGTCTGGTTGCCGACATTCTTCAGAATATCTTCTTTTGTGTTCAACAGAAGAAAGAAACTCATACAGGTTTGGAACAACTTGAGGGTGTGTAAGTACTGACACAATTTTCATTTTTGGGTCATATGACTTTTTGTCATAATTACGAAAAATGATGATCTACCAAAAAAAAAAAAAAAAATGTTGAGTGAGTATTGTCATGCACTGTGTAATTCTAATGCACATTTGTAAACTTGATAATGTGTGTCTTCAGCAGTGCATTACCTTCTAGAGAGAGCTTGGACAGAGGTAGTTGGTGAGGTGATGATGGTGGAGGTTTTGCTCTCAGTTTTGATGGTTTTATCTTGAGAGCTTTGTGTAAAAAAGAAGGATTTCATATTCATATTCATATTAATTTTTTATGGCAACATGTGGGATATACACACAGAAGTGTTAAGACGAGATTAACTACCTGACAAGGTTTTCGTTGGACTTGTAACGGCTCAGAACGGTTTTGCCAAAGTTCGAGTCGTTTCTGTTGGGAAATGGGAAACACAAATTAATCTTGTCAGCTGTTTAGTCTGTCAGACACACATAAATCCCATTGACAAAAAGCATCTGAAAGGTTTACAACCATATTACAGAGGCGAGATGTCAAACAAGTTCTATCTATCTATCTATCTATCTATCTATCTATCTATCTATCTATCTATCTATCTATCTATCTATCTATCTATCTATCTATCTATCTATCTATCTATCTATCTATCTATCTATCTATCTATCTATCTATCTATCTATCTATCTATCTAGTTTGCTGTCAATTGATGAATGTCTTGAAACTCACTCGACTTGCTTGTCCTCGTTCACATTTGCCTTGATCCAGCTATTGTCCTTCAGCAGGGATGCTTTCTTTTTGCTGTCATCTAGTTTAGTGGTTCTAGTGCTTGAAGTCACACCTGTTTTCAACAAAAAGTATTAGGCAAATAAAATGACTTGATTATGGAACAATGGGTTACAATTTACTTTGATGGTCCGCTTTTGACATTCTACTAACTATAAGTAACTTTGCAACTATATGTCAACTAACTCTCACTAGAGTACTAGTAGAGTGTATAGTAGACTGTTAGGTTAGGGTTCGGATAAGCAGAATAAGCTGACGTAGTTGCAAAGTTACTTATAGTTAGTAGAATGTCTGTTGAGGGACATTAAATAAAATAAAGTGTTAGTAGATATTAAGCAGACAGCCTACTAATGCTCTAATGACTGCTAGTTGACATGTAGTTGTAAAGTTACTTATAGTCAGAAGAATGGGCATCAAATAAAGAGTTAGCAGATATTAAGCAGACACTCTACTAATACTCTGATGAGAGTTAGATGACATGTAGGTTCAAAGTTACTTATAGTTATTAAAATGTCTAAAGCATGTCATTTTAAAGCATCTCACCTGCTTGGACTTTACTGTATGGTTTTCCAGTGAAAGACATGGTTTACGCTGTAAGATGGAAATTAAACACATTATTACGTTTGCAGTGGATACACTATAGTTACTTCTGCATGTCATACTAAGTAGGCTACTTTCCACAAGACGGTGCCAGCCCACCAGACAATATATTATGAGTGTGTCAATGCAGCATCATATGCATAAAATGCATAATTTCACAATTTACAGTTAGCACATTCCATTCCTAGTGTTGATGGTACTGTCCTTTAACTTCATACCTGCCTGGATACACCCAAAACTAGTCTTTCCTGATCGCTGTAATGACACACCCTTCAAACACCTGCCACTGAATCCATAGCAACATTCTCATGATTGAAAATAAATGTTAGATGTACTGCAGTTCACATCAGCTGAGAGGTTTTGCTGGGTTTCATGTAGCAAAGATTATAATTGTAAAATTTGGGGAAAAGTCAATGAAAAATAAACTTTTATTAGCTGCATTTCCTATTTGGGTAGCTGACATTAAATACTTTTAATACATTAAATACATTAAAAACTCCATGACAACATACATGACAATGCATGTATACACATTTTAATATATACAGTACACACACACAAAGTACCTGTCAATAGTGTGGAAACATAATTTTTGTTTATTGTTTTTGAAAGAAGTCTCTTATGCTCACCAAGGCTGCATTTATTTAATCGAAAAAACAGTAATATTGTGAAATATTATTACACATTAAAATAACTGTTTTCTATTTAATTATATCTTAATATGTAATTTCTTCCTTCGAATTTTCAGCATCATTACTCCAGTCGTCAGCGTCACAAATCAAACATTTTTAATATTGTTATTATCAATGCTGAAAACAGTTTTTGCTAATTAAAATTTTGTGGAAACAGGGATACCATTCAAACATTTATGAAAAGGATGCTGAAAATTCAGCTTTAGAAATCAATTACATTTTAAGATATATTTAAGAGAAAAGTTATTTTAATTTTTATTTGTTTTTACTACATTTTTGTTTAATGAATGCAGTCTTGGTGAGCATAAGAGCCTTTGCAAAAACATTAAAAGATTGTAATGTTCCCAAACTTTTGACAGGTATATATATATATATAGTAGATATATATCCATATTATGTCCATAGACACATTATGCTTCAACCACACAATTTAAGAAACAAACAAACAAACAAAAACAATCGCAAAATCCTTGCCAGAATTCAAAATGTTTTGCAAACCACTGCCAAAAATATCTGTCCAAGAACTACTAGAATTCTGTGTACATTTGCCTTCTAATTTGAGCAGACAACTATTGTCCCTCTTTTATGACAAAAAAAATCTATTCTCATTTTATTTTGAAAAATAAAGTCAATGTCATGTTCTTCAATCTCACCTTGACATTGTACAGTTTTAGTAACGTTCCCTGCATAACTACTGTATGAAATAATCAACACAATATTTAATTAACTGTACACATTAAACACATAAATCCATATGACAAGATAATGAACACGTTTTAGTAAGATATGTTACCCCTAAAACACTTTGATTTTAGAAACGATAAAAAGATAAAACTATTAACCATGAAAATGACTGACATATTATTAGAATAGAATTAAGAGAAATACATAGTGTGTACAGTCATACCTTGGTATTTCAGGTGCGTAGGATATGATAAGAGTTCTGATGAGAATAAATACAGTTTACTGCTCTTCCCCTCTTACATATTTGTCCTGGGTAGGGAAGGACCAATGAAAGGTGTGGCTTCATATGACACTAGAGCAACTCAACCTGAACTGTGAGCACAGCAATGTCAATGCGGTTTACTGTAGGGTGTGTCTTTATGAGGTCTTTCCCTCAGCTGGGAATGATAAAAAGGCACTAAGTGAATGTCATTTTGAACATAAGCAGCCAAGTGTTTGTCTTAGGAAACTATGTGAAAGCCGCCATAACAACCTTCAAAGAGATGCCAAGATAATGCAGGGGAACAACTGTTTGGGGTGTTGTTCTCGAGGTTTAAAAGTTCAAAAGTCTGCCATTCTAAATGTTTATTACTTGACATATTTTGCCAGCAATTATTGTTGTTCAGAAATGTAACTTCATTAAACTATTCCGAGCCTTAAATGTTAGCAGGTATGCAAAATCATAATTATAGGCTACCTCTCGTTATACTAGAGAAGGTCGTGTCACAACCTTTGCAACTCTGGAAGTCAAAGTTATGCTGTAAAGGCTTTCTGTAGTGTTTGACTATAGTCTTAGTTGTGTATTGGCATTGATGGATCCATCATGAAGAACCTTTAGGGGCTTATATTTAAAAACTTTTATGTAATTGCTCGGGACGGTTTTGCCTGGAAAATCAAAAGGGAGAACCTCACTTCTGTTCAATCTCAGATGAAATGAATGCTTATACAATTTTGTGAAAGAGCCATTCTGTACTGTAATGTCAATGTGTCATGCAAAGAAATGGATTAATTCAAAATATATACTTTACAATCAAACTATATCAAAATAGTGTAATTTTTATTACCTCATCTGTCAACATGATGCTGGTGAATTGATGCTTTCTTAAAGGGATAGTTCACCCCAAAATGAAAATGATCCCATAATTTACTCACCCTGAAGCCATCCTCTGTGTATATGACATTCTTCATTCAGACGAATACAATCGAAGTTATATATAAAAAAAATGTCCTGGCTCTTCCAAGCTTTATAATGGCAGTGAATGACAGCCCAAAATTTGGAGCCGCGTGGATTACTTTTATAATGGATGAATACACTTTTTTTGGGCTTCATGAGCAAAGTTGCTCTTCACTTAACGGCCACCGGTACCATAATAACAATGGTTGTTGAATTTTGCTCTAAAGCCTTGCTGGAACCTTTCCATTCCACAAAATGTTCTTTATAGTAGACAAAGGCTCTTCCGATTATTGAAAAGTTCAAACTAAGGGGGAAAAAATGATTATTTTAAGAAAAATATGTTCACTGAAAGGTTGTTTGGGTGGTTGGTTTGGTTGGTTGGCTGGTTCTAAATTAATAGTTGTGTTGTTGCTGAACTGAAGCATGTGGGTGGTAAGGTTTATGCTTTATTATGGGTGGGTGAAACT
>CM031951.1:41718494-41775994 GCA_018749465.1 Paracanthobrama guichenoti | reverse complement strand
AAAAAATTGCTGGCGTGGCTGGCAACTTAAAAAAAAAAAGAAAAAGAAAAAAGCTGATGGGGAAACAGTTAATTGCAACATTTATATTAAGTGCAATTAGCTGAACTTTTAAAGTGTTTTAGAGTAGGACTTAAGTACATTTTATTTGTAATTTCATAATTATTTATACTGTATTTGGTTAAAGTGTCCTGACAATTAGCCAATTTACACTAAACTAAAATATGTAATTTCTATCTAAACTTGTATGTCTTGTATGTGAATTATGCAACTGTATGCAGTTTGCATTAATTAAAATATATTAACTTTATATTGCATTATGTTAGTCAGCACATCAAAGGTAAGTGTACTTCTAGCACATTATTACAAAGTGCACTTAAGTGTGTTATAAGAAACATTAATAAAAATGCACTCTCTTTAAGACTACACTTAAGTGGACTTTTATTTCATTAATATTAGTATCTACAATTACAGTTTTCCTTTATAAAATATACTTGAAGATTTAAAGATTTACTACAAATACATATTCAACAAAAACCAAGCGCACTTCATTTTCACAAGGAAAACATAGGCCTACTCCCAATATTCAGATCTGTGGGTTATCTTTTTTTTTTTTTTTTTTTGTGGTTGATAAATCATTTTCAATTCCTACATGTTTTCCTTAACTCTCCAAGGTTACATCCTTAGTTCTATTATAACAAGTGGTGCTTAAGTGGTAATCCTATACCAGAAACAGTCAGGTAACATACTGTAACATAATCCATGGAAACACATTTTGAAAACAAGATTAAGGTTTTGGTTTTGTTTTTGTGTTATGACTGGCTGACTGCATTACGACAGTTCACCCCAAAATGAAAGTTCTGTCATCATTACTTGCCCTTATGCCATCCCTAATGTGTTATCGCTAAGGAAGTCAGAAGAATGAAAGTCATACAGACTTTCATTCTTCTGATGAGCATTAATGATATTTTGAAGAACATTGATATTTAACAAATATTGGTAACCACACAGTTTTGATGAACAAAGATTCAAATAGGAAAAACCTGACATAAGGGTAAAAAAAGATGATGACAGAATTTAAGATTTGGGGTGAACTATACCTGTAAGCATGACTACTGACCAAATAAATAAGCCTAAATGAAAATGACATAGGCCTAGTGAGATTATTTTATCATGTGAATGTGAGTCCTAGGAAGTTGTTTGGACAAACATAAAATGTCTAATTTAGCATATATTAATTAATTGCATAATAGGCCCTACACTTAATACAGAATGCTGCTATTGACCAATCAGAATCAAGTATTCCATAACAATTTGTAAATACAATAACCAGCCACGAATAAAATATCTTATGAAATAGGCTTAAAATGAAATTCATGGTATTGTGAGGAAATAATAACCATACAAATTGAATGTATGATTCACCATGCCCCCCTAAGGAAATAATCGCCCTGGATGTGTTTTTGTAATCGTGCAGTAAATTCAGATTCTTCTGAGAGAGGAAACGAACGTTAAAGCATCTAAACCTGCGTTATACTCGCCCGCTCCATTACTACAGCGGTCGCGTTTCAAATGTTATCGAGTCCCCTAGCGAGAAAGCACACTGGGCGCGTTTAGAATCTTCGTTCGAACGCCCAAACGGTGTCTAGGTAGTCTGCGCACTGCGTTTTTAATCACAGCCGGTGTGTGTGCTATGGATGGGAATGTATCCCAGCATGCTTGACAGTCAGCGACATGAACAGGGAAGGATGATGAAGCTAAGATGGCAGCGCTTTTAGGGGTGCTGTCTTTACAGGGTCAAGAAAAACAGCAGGAATAAACGGAAAGCACGGACGTCAGCTCGCGCGTTTGACTCGTTTCACTTCGGGCGGCTGAACGCAGTTGGACCGCCTGCAATCGAGGAAATAACGGTTGGTTTTTGAAGCGTATTTCGCAGTCGCAGCAGAGCGGCTAACCGTAAACGTCGTTTTAATTGGAGATACTCGGATGTAATTCGCCGGGCGTTTTTGCGGGTTTGCGGAGCGGATATATGGGGTGTGCTCGGGAATTTTAGCTCTGTTGATTGACTTTGTAATCTAATATATGCGTTGTTCCCCTAAACGATGATGTGTGCTGCTGCGGCGGCAGCGGGTGCCGGTGGCAGCGGGATTCTGTCCTCATCCCACTCCATGGGGCTGGGTGTCAGGGTCATTCCCGGAGCTGGACACGACTTCGCATCGATCGGATCAGGGATGGGCTCCTGTCCCGTTGTGGGGGCCCGCTCGGACTGTCGGAGCCGCTACCAGCTTCTTCTCTCAGGGCGAGCACTGGCGGAGCGCTACCGGAGGATATACACCACCGCGATCAACGACAAAGAGCAGGGGCTAAACCTCGGCAGGTGGGTCTGATTTACCTGTTCGGTTCGGGATGAGAAATGGGCCGTGATGCCGTGCGGAGGGATGTGTTTGTAAACAAAACCCAGTGGGTTAAACATGAGCTCATTTGAGCCCAAACAGTAGCAGCAGCAGCAGTTTTAGCAGTTAGCATGCGGCTAACTTCCTTAGCGATAACACATTAGCGAGCGCAGCTAAAAAACTAATTTAATCTCGTTCATGTCAACGGAAACGCTCAGTTTGTGACTATTAGGATTTGTGCACTTTTTTAAAACGTCACTTCTGTGCTGTCACGGTTAACAATACTGTTTTGATATGTCTGCACAAACAGGCTAATGTAGTCGTGGTGAATGAGTTTGATATGTATGACATAATTTGACTGGCTTCAAATGCAGTGCATAGACTATGATATGTTATGCAAAGAAGGAAGAATCAAACCTGTCACCTCAAAACATGTGTACATTTAAGACTGGATTTTGACTAGTGTTGTCAGGCTTGTGAAATTCCTTATAGTACCAGTTCAGGTTGAAGCCTAGATTTGATCTATTGCATGTTTAAGGGGATTCTTGTTAATAACCAGCCACTTCATTTTCATAATGTGACTTATTGAACGACATTAAACGTATCGCATATAATCAGAGCAGCGCCCGTGCCTCATTTATGCGAAGGGCTGGGTTCTGTTTTGCCTGACGTCACCCTGCTGTAGAGAGAACCGCGCGCGCACACGCTCTCTTGACGTGCTTTACCTCAGAGCAGTCTCTTATTATTGATCGCCCTGTACAAATCATTATTGTCTCTGCTCATCAGTGGTGTGCAGTTGTGTTTTAAAATGAGGAGACAATTTTTTTAAAATATTTATATCAAATGTAAATTTACGTCCCTATTAAACGTAGTTTTCCTGGTTAAATAAACATTACATAAAAAGAGAGACCAAATACAATTCTATTTTGTATTTTTACACTATGTAATGTCCTTTTTTTAAAAAACAAGTTAGTGTTTTTACAAATTTTTACATTTATTCTAAAATAAGAACTAAAGGCAGTAACAATTTAAACAACATATACTTTTTGTGAATTCATTTTCTTTTACAGTCAACTTATTTTCAGCAGTCATCAAGCTTGGACACAAAGATGTACCTTTAATTTCCCCTAGCTGATTGCTCACTAGTCCTCATGTTTTCAGCCCATTTCAAGTTTGATTTTGACTTTCCCCCATTCATTCACTATCACCTCCCACTAAACCCACTGCATGTATTAGAGGGCCTTCCTCTATAACTTCACCTGTGGGTGTCGCTGTTGGACAGTGTTACATTATAAAACTGGTGACTTTTACACATTTTAATGTCACATTTTGAAATATTTGCGTTGTTTTATTTTTGTAATATCGATTTTTCTCATCCTGTTTTTTTGAGGAGACAGTATCAGTGTCCTTATTTGCACATATTTAATTTGAAGAAGACGTGATTAAAACGCACTCACTCAGTCTGTATCTGATCTATATGATCCATGTGGTGAGCGTTGTTAAGAAACTGCTCTCTTACGTGCCGCGTGTTGTTTGAATGCGATCTCAGCTGCTCTCACTACAGTGCAACAGTGAAAAGGGACCCCTCTCGAACAGTGCCGCGTTGCGCTGCGTTCCGAATGTTAAGCGACATACATTGGTATTGCGGTGTAATAAAAATTCATATCATAACAAAAATAAACACCGGTATGAACCGGTATACCGCCCAGTACTAGCACAGACTGTAAAAAAAAAATTGGACGACATTCCTTCACTCTCTTCCATTGCAGTAAGTGAAGCCGCCAGTGTCCAAATATAGACTGTGCAGTAGCGAAGTGGAGCAGTGATCTCAAGGTCTTGCTCATGCTCCCTCCCAATCAACAACTTTTTGTGAAATAAACAGTTATGGAAATGTAGAAATTAAGGTCAAAGCTCAAATCTTCTCCCGAAGTTCCCAAAAATGTCCGTTGATGCCTCAGTGACTACTTCACTCAGAGAAGCCCCGTTTTTATAGCATCAAATAACTAACTAATACCAACCTTTTTTAAGAACGCACATTTGAACTAACATCAGCATGATAAAAACTGCCTAAAATGACAGAAACCGTCTTTGGAAAAAATGTATTTGAAGTGTAATTTGATTGCTTAGTTTGTCCCATTACATTTCATGGAGAGGGCGGGGTTTATGAGCTATACTGCGTCCAGTCACCTGGGGCCGATCAAGACGCTTTGGTTTCACTTTTCAGGACTCGTGTGGCACACTTGGTCCATAGTTTATAAACAGTTTCACAGTTACCAAAAAAATCAAAGTAAATGACAAGGTAAAAATTATAGTACTTTTCATTCCGTTTTGCAGTTACCAAAAAAACCTTCACATTCCTACTCTACAATTCTATAAATCCTTAACAAATTTTTATTAGATTTTATTCAATAAATAAATCACTCATTATTTTTTTATATTTGCCAAATTGCTTTTACGAATATGAAATTTACAAAAAGGTAAAAATGTAATTCACACACATAAAGATGTGGTATTAAAGAAAAAGGAATATGAATATTGTTACTGCCTTCTCTATGCAACATTTTCTTTGAGGTTTAATAGTCCTTTTTTACAAGCGTTTTTGTAGTGCACACTTGCCCCATCCACTAATGACGTCACCAGTGTCGATGCAAATTGAACCATTGAACACCCCTCCCAACCTTCAGGCTCTTAGCTGCCTCTGTGCTTTCACTTTTCACTTCATAGAATCAGCTTCTGTTTTGTTTTCCATTGTTTGCTGCCGTACATGAGCTCTAGCACTTCAGCACAATTCCTACATAAGGTTCTACATAATAGCAGATTCAGATGGCTGTCTGGTTGAAAATGAAACTGTGATCGTCCACTGTTGCCGTTGCTGCAAGAGAGGTTTAGTTTCATTGTGTAGGGTTTGCCACTAGGGCTGTTTCTCAACCGTTGGGTCGCGGAGTGTGTAGTCCAAGAAATAACAACAACATTATAGATGTTTTTCTGATGTAAGACATTTATTTTGACAGATGTGTGTGAAAGCTGTTGACTCTTTTGTCAGACGCAGTTTAAGAGAGAAAAAAACGTCATGTCAACGTCATTATTCTAATATTTTTTTCAATACTTGTATAAATTCGCTACAGATAAATGAACGTTTTGTATATGTTCATAATTTATTTAGCTCTTTATAGAGAAATTCACTATAAAGAGCAAATTAAATTACAAACATGCTATGTTGTCAATTAGTAAGTCATGAAATTACCAAAAAGTACCAATAAATTGCATAAGTGGTATGTCGTTTTTTAGCTGGGAAAGATTTGCATGCATCAGGATCAGTCCATATGTTTTATCGTGTTATTGTGTATTGTGTTCACTGTTTTCACTTTGTGTTATTTTCTTTTTTTTTCATGAATGTGGCAGCTCATAACAAAACATACTAACTTTATTGTATTAAAGGCACAATGTGTAGTTTTTCGCCACTAGAGGTCGCCTATTCAAAACAAAGGTGTAGCTTCATGACGCCGAGATTGAGCGCGGATTCATGGGAGATGTTGTCTTCACCTCGCAGCCAGTGGAAAAGAATCTGACGGGACTCACAGAAATCATGTTCATGGATGAGATTAACGTTACTGTTACAGTACCTGAAGCAGAGCAGGGCCAAGTGGCGTAGGAGCGTAACGTGGTTGCTGGAGCGATTGCTAATGAGAGGGCAGCGGAACTTTTATGATGTCACAGTTGCCGCTTCTGTATCTTCCGGTCAAGTGGGGTAACGCAGCGCTGTTGATTATAATAGATACATTTGACTGTTGAAAATTATGTATTAACGTTACTCTGTGCCATCGCTTGATGGCTGCTATAAGACACTTGCACACTGCAGTACGCTAGATCGATATTAGGCATGGGAAAACATGGTACTCGCGATAAATCAAAGAAAGATTTAAACAATAAGATATGTTGAGCTATATAATAATGATTAGTTTTCTGTCGATGAATGCATCCAAACAGTTGTTCCCTTGTCTAATAAAACATATGATATATTAAAGCGTCTCTGGAGTTTCCATGGTTTCTACAAAATAAAACGGAAATTGGGGGTAACGTGGGTAGGATGTCACTGATAGACATCCAGTGTCCTGGTAAAAAAGGCTTATTTCTCTGGATTTAAACATTCTTGGAAACATCTGAGATAATGTAAGTACACAAGTCAACAAAATATATAACACTGGTCTGGTATTTGGATATTTTAATCAAAAAATCTTACATATTGTGCCTTTAACAAAAACTAGTTTGGGACTTCAATTGCCTTACTTTATACTGTTTGTTCATTTGTGTTAGTGATATTCTTACAATTTATGTGCATGTTAAATAAAGTGGGACTTGTGTGGGTCAACCATTTTTTGGAAATAAATTAGCTTGATTCAAATTCTTAAAGATTTTGGTCGCAGCTTTTTACCATGGCCAAACCAGTTGAGAACCACTATTTGCAAGTTCTCTTGTTACACAAACAGTGTAATTTTACAGAGTTTAAGCAAATTTAAACAGATGCAAAAGAGACCAACTTTTGCTTTATTGCAAACATGTTAACATGGCAGCAATCAACTGAACTGGGTCCTTGGACTGTAGGATATTATTGCTCTTAATCCATGCTTATTAAAAATGCATGTTAGAACAACACATTCCAGGGATGACTATATATGCTGACCTATTAAGATATCAAATCAAGTCACCTTTATTTATATAGCGCTTTTTACAAGTCCAATTGTTTCAAAGCAGCGTCACAGTGTTAACAGGAAAACAGTGCAACAGAATTTGATTCGGCTGTACAGCCGCTCTGGTGAAAACGGTGATGTCATCCAGCTAATTTCAATTATTATATAGTGTCAATGCGGGCAGATCGGTAATATAGTTGAATATTTAGAGTCCCCAACTGAGCAAGCCAAAAGCCAGAGGCAACGGTGGCAAGGAACCAAAACTCCTTCAGGGTCAGAATGGAGAAAAAAACCTTGGGAGAAACCAGGCTCAGTCGGGGTGCCAGTTCTCCTCTGGCCGACGTACAAACTGTATGATTATGAGATCATATATGACCTCTGGACCTTTTTACTGCTATATTTTAGTAAAACCTGACAAAAATACCAAATAGTTAGTAGTGTAAGCCTCAGACAGCTGACAATCAGTTAACTGACTGCCTGGTTACTCGGGGATATGATTTCAATATTTTCCAGCCTTAAGTGTGAGTTTTTGTTGTGAGAACGTGATATGGCTTTGTGCATCCATCAAATCGCAATGGTTGTGATGTAATTTAATATATGAAGACTTAAGATGCAAAAACCTCAAGTCCGTCTGACTTCTTTTAAATGAGCATTTTTATCAGGCTCCTATGAATAAGACTGCAATGCCATTTTCAAAAATGTCACTGAAAAGAGTAAAGTTAAAAACATAAAAATGCTTATTTAAAAGACAAATGTCAGATGAACCTAGAGGTTTTTGCATCTGAAGTCTTCATTATACTCTGACTCTGCATGATTCAGAGTAAAGTTTCATTTTCAGTTTCGATTCACAGTGAATGCTACTCTGCAAGCTTTGTGTGTTTGAGTCAGGGCTCTAGACTGCTTTCTCAGTTGGTCGTGCCGACTTACAATTTGATCGCACCTTTTTTTATATTTATCATAATGTCCTTGCATGTTGATGAATCGTTCTCTTGATTTATATATGCTGGTTTTGCATTGATGTAAAGATTGACATGACTTAAAGCTTGATATTTGCAAAATATTTTAATCTGAACATTGCTTCCAACATGCATACATTTAAAAGAAAACATTACTAAAATATTATCATGTATAACAAAAGTAATACTGCCATGGGTGTTATTAATATTAAAGTAATATTTCCATGACGATGTGTCATGAACTTCACATGGCACACCCCAGCCACAATAGTGCTTTATGGCAGATCCGCTTTTATTTAGTTTTTCCTTTTTTATTAAAAATATTCACAAACTTGCTGGCTATGTCATCAACTACCTGATATTCAGATTCTCAAATACATGTAAGCGAACGTGTTTTGTTGTTGAAAAATATAATGATCATGTTAGTTGATCTATAATGTGTGATTGGCGTCGCCATGTTAGTTTGTGCCGCAGTTCAGAGAATCGGATCTGTTAGATTTACAACACATCAATTCATCCACTTCTCCTGAAATGCATGAAAGTATAAGTGGCGGGAAAACTGGGAGAAGAATAGAGTAAACTTTATAGTTACTTACACAATGTGTATCAGATATGATTTATCACGTCGTCAATGCATTGTTATTGCCGCTTCCATAGACAGCACTGTGTATTTTACAAACATAAATGTATTGTTTTGCTAGTACGTGTGCACTGTGCAGGCTATTTAAATGTGTGAAATGTAAAATAAACTGTATGTGGTTGAAAAAACACTGAATAGTTGTAAGCACTGAGCACGTCTGTCTCTGGCTCAGCGCCAGCCAAAGCGCAAAAGCAATTTTAAATCGCACATCATCCAAAAATTATCGCATTTGTGACCATTTTGGCCGCAGTCTAGAGCCCCGGTTTGAGTCGCTGATAATAAAATTGATTACAATGTACTGGATTGATGTACTACACATTTTTGGACTAACAGTGCTGTACAGTTATTTTGGATTTTTTTTTTTTCAATGTTTTAATTTGATTGTAACTGTAACAGATAAATCCATCTATGAGCAGCATATAAAAACAAAACAAACACAATTTTCATGCGTTTAGGCCCGTTCACATGTAAAAACTAAAGAAAACGATAACTGTTAGCATCCACACCAAGGCATGATAACATTGTTTATTATAGGGTACAATGGGGCTAAAGGCGCACCGGGGTAAAAGACGCCTTTCATTTTATTGTCCTCTAAACCACTAGATGGCACAAAAAATTGCTGCAGCACTTTCCAAAACATCCGCTTTTCAAGATGCACGTGAAAATTTGGCTGATCCTTCACGTTATTTGTTGTGAAAGTGACTCCAGCTGTATTGTTTCTCTGTGCCGTTATAGTTGTGGTGGGAGCTTTGCTATTCTTTTACAGAATGATTTTAAACATCTTTAATATTTTTCTTTGTGTGAGTAGGCTTTTAAACATAAATACCATAAGCTTGACCAGAATAAGCTACGGTGTGGAAAAGACTGTCATTTGTTTGTTATTCTCTAGATAGACCTTTGTATTAAATTGATTAATGATAGTTGACACTGCAAACCCAGATCTAACATGTGCCAATATTTTCCAGGGGAAAGAAAGCTTTGAGCAAGAAGAAACTAAAAAGGCGGCAAAAAGTCAAATCAAAAGTGAAAACAAGAACAAAGGTAAGATTGTAAATCCGTCTTTGATTGCTGTAAGATTCATTGCTACACATTTGCTGCCTCATTCAGACACTGAAGTTATATTGTTTTAAAGGCCTTTTTGGTGCATAATGTCCATATTCACATTTAAATTTTGAAGACGTATGCTTCCATAGACTTCTGCTGGATCTGTCTGTATTTCATTGTTAGTCTCTCACAGTGCATAAAGATTCATGTGATCTCAAAAACTGTAAACTTCTTTCTCATCAATATATCATCTTTAACATCAGATAACAATGATTCTGTTCCCATATTTGTTTATATCTTCGATCAGGATTTTCTGTTTGGGCATTTTAGTGCAATTCTTTATTTATAAAAGTAATTGACACATCTCAGTACAGTGGCACATATTAGTACATATTTATACATGCATATTTTCATGCTTTTAGTCTTCACAGTTGAGAAGACGGCAATAAACACTCACACATCCATGGAAAATGCGGGAGTGGCGAGGTCACGATTGGTTGTTGCATGGCGACCCATGTGTTGCATGTTTCCATGGCAACAGCTTCCTCCATCTCCTGCAATGAGCACCTATGGAGTGCCTGGCAGCAGGGCTTGTCTCGCTATGTCTACAGCATTTACCAGCGCTCAGAAAATAGGCAGAGACCCAAAATGTCCTGTATTGGATATTGTGTATTGTCTTCCCATTACCCAAAGCATGTGTGGGGGTTAATGCCTGATTGTGTTTGGATATCCTTTCCCAGGCACTCTGTTTTCCCTAGTGGATGCGAGTGCTTCACAGGCAGGGGTAAGAGAGAATAATGTGATTGTAGATAGTGGAGAGGGGAATATGCAGTAATAATCCTCCACCCTAAAACCCTGCTGGCTAAGGAGTAAGAGCTCATGTATATTTCTCCTTCTCTGCCACAGCCACCTTAAAAGGAGCTCCGTGCCTTTGTTTGCTTACAAACAGATGGGTGGAGTTCCTCCAGCAGGGAAGGCTCGGCTTCTGGACATACTGCTGAAGTGTCTGTCAGTGTTGAAGCACTTCAGCTTGCTTTGTTTGATGGATCAGAATGGGAATTCATGAGTTTACCGCCCTTCTGCTTTGACTCCATTCCTTATCTGTGATATTACACAATCCCAGACAGCTTTGTGCTACTGATGACTAAGACTGGCCGATCCAGCCAGAAAATGAAATCTCAATACAAGGCTCCAGAAAAACCAATTAAGGAGCTATTGACTCCTATAAGAGAAAAAAAAACTGACGGCAGATTATTTTTTAGGTGCCACTAGGGTTGTAACGGTATGAGATTTTCACCGAATGATAGCGGTCTCAGAAAATATCACGGTTTCACTTTATACGGTATTAAAGATTATTATTATTATTATCATCAGTTAAAATGAATGAAAAGAGTTTTTTTTTGGTTTAACAAATGCTTTATTACAGGGGTCTGCAACCTATGGCATGGTAATCGCTGGTACGTGAGCAAAAGCGAGAGAAGAGGTGTATGTATTTCATTCAGATAAAGTATCTCATACCTACATAAATATCTACATTTTGAGGTAATCATTCCTCATAGTACAAGTAAGGCAAAGCCAGGTGCACACTTTTTGAGTTGCAAGTTGAGGGAAAAACTTGAATTAAAGGAGAACAACTGCACACTCTCTTAAGCATAGGCTATTTATTTACCAACGTTTCGGCTAGTAGCTGAAATAACACAGTAGCCATTTCTCATAGTAACACAGCCTGTTTTACTAAGTTACGAGTTCTAAATACTATTAAAGTGTGAGAATTAAACTGTGCAAGTCATTGAAAGCATGCAGCTACGATAAACCATTAGTGTGACCACTGCGCATCACATGCACACAAGCTACTGACTGACAGCTTACAGTTTGTTCTGCTGTACATACTCTATGCTATACTTTTCGGAGATATTCATCCAAGTTTATTGATTTCTATTAAACATTCCACACCCATACCTGGTCACTCCACGTGTTTCCTCGGATCGGGTAGCTATCAAATCATAAAAATAACAAAAAGAGAGGGCAATTTTTTTCCGCGTTCCAAATGAAACTGGACAAAATGCATCTGGTTGTTGAAGCCATGCATGTCAATTTTACTCCTCCTAAAATAGTAAAAACTTAAAGGGTTAGGTCAACCAAAAATGAAAATTCTCTTATGAATTACTCATCCTTATGTCGTTCCAAACCTATAAGACCTTCATTCATCTTCGGAACACAAATGAAGATTTTTGTATGAAATCTGAGAGCTCTCTGACCCCTCCATAGACAGCTATTTAATTAACACTTTCAAGGTCCAGAAAGGCAGTAAAGACATCGTTAAAATAGTCCATGTGACTCCAGTGGTTCAACCTTGATTTTATGAAGCAACGAGAATACTTTCTAGGTGCAAAAAACAAACAAAAATAACAACTTTATTCAAGAATCTCTTCTTGTCTTGTCTCCTGCGCTGTTGACGTAGAGTAAACAGTGCAACACTTCCGAATTCAACGGGTGTTCACCATCGGCTAGCTTCTGCGTCAAGTATCACATGCATGCATTGTGCTCATGTGAACAACGTCGGCCAATGGTAAGCCGGCATTCTGACGAAGCACTTTGAAAGCGCTGCACTGTATTTGGTACGTCAACAGTGTAGGAGACTGACACAGATGAGAAGAAATTGTTGAATAAAAGTCATTGTGTTTGTTTTTTGCACACAAAAAGTATTCTCATCGCTTCATAAAATTAAGGTTGAGCCACTGGAGCCACATGGACTATTTTAATGATGAAAGTGGTAAATAAATACCTGTCTATGGAGGGGTCAGAGAGCTCTCAGATTTCATCAAAAATATCTTCATGTGTGTTCCGAAGGTCTTACGGGTTTGGAACAACACGAGGGTGAGTAATTCATGCAAGAGCGTGTTATAACAGCCGATGTGCAAGCTGATGCAAATGAAACTGAAAGTTCAGAGTCTCATCCTGAAGCTCAACACACAGTCGAAAAGAAAAAACATTTTTTTACTTTCTGCACTTTTACTTGAGTGTTTATTGAGTCATTGACCCGAAAAGACGATTCTCTGTGTCTCCGTCTCTCATGCTGGCCTAGCACAGTGGAAGTTTTTTTTTAATTTTTTTATTAGCAGATGTGCCGTCAGCATTGGTGTTCGACAGAGATGAGGACTGTTTGAAAAAGTCTGATGTTTTTCTGACACGTCTCATTTTATGATGTCATTTTATTATGGTTTGTACTCAAACCATTTTCCGATGGCACTCTAGTATATATTTAAGTAATTAAATTAATATCATAAATGTGTAACTAGTTGAATAACGGCTTAAATGAACAAGTACTAGTAGATTAGAAATATCTTAAATTGGGCCAGCCCTACTTTCACCAATATGAAAGTCAGTATAACAATGCATAGTTGCAATATTGAACTACTTTTTAAAAGTATTTTATTTATAAATAAATGCCATGCGGGAATCATTGAATTAATAAAAATATTTGAACCGAATCACGAAATATACTTCTTTACATTGCTGTTTTATTACTTTTAATATGCTAGATGACTTAAAATAACATCACCAGTATTATCATGAAAATATTTTGAATATTTAATTAAATATCCCCACTTTATAATGAAACGTTTGTAGCATTTCTCAAAACTAGCTAATCTCATTTCACCAGCATTTCTTGTAAACTGATATTATTTAGCTCTTGACCTTTCAGAGCAACAGTGGTGGGACTTGTAAGTCAATTGTATATAGTATGAGTCATGTACCTTTGAACAGTCAACTGGCTTTTCACATTCTAAATACAACCTTCAGGCCCCTCAATGTTTTAATTAGCGAAGTTCTTGCACATGGTTTGCCTCTTGTTACAACTGTAAGTCACCAATTGTTGTTCGCAGACAATTGTTGAATAGCACAGTGCAGCACAGGTTTAATTTACACATCACAAATTGTCTTCATACCTTCTGGCTAATAAAGAACAGGTGTATTAAGTTCGGTGCTAAAGTTGTTCAGGTGTTACAGAGCTGCAATTTATGAATGACTTGCATATAGTAATCTCTGGGAATTAAGTGTGGAATCAATTTATTCTTTTTGGTATTAAGGGTGAAGAAGAAATAGTAAAGTTTGTCCACCAAAACGATGTCTGATAAAATGGAAACTCCATTATTTTTTCTTTCTTGAGGTAGCAGTTAACCAAATCTGATGTGGTCATTTGAGACATCCCGCTCTGTTACTAGACTTCATTGTCTGTTCTTTGGCTATTAGGTCTATATTCTGTATTCTCTCAGCTACAGGTTGAAGGTTGCTCTTCCAAGTGATTGTTATGTCCCTTTGGTTACTTGCTCAGTATGTGGTTATCAAATTAACAAATGTCATTGGAAAAAACTGCAGACGGACTTCTGTCGCTTGTTCTCAGGGCTGTTATCTGAGGCTAGTGTCTTTTTATTGCAATTTTCAGTCATAAGCACTGTCAATCAATTAAAAAAAATTAACTAATCACACTTTTTTTTGTACTTAAAGGATTAGTTCACTTCAAAATGAAAATTTCCTGATATTTTACTCAACCCCATCTCATCCAAGATGTTCTTTCTTTCTTCAGTCAAAAAGTAATTAAGTTTTTTAAGAGAAACATTCCAGGATGTCAAGGTCCAAATCATTGCAGTTTCAAAGGGCTTCGAAGGGCTTCAGAGGCTCTGCGCGATCCCAGGCGAGGAATAAGGTCTTATCTAGCAAAATGATTGGTCATGTTTATTTTTTTTAAATGAATATACTTTTTAACCTAAATTCCTCATCTTGCGCTGCTCTGCAGCATGCCAATGATTGTGCACTACGTCACACTAGAGGTAGGCAGAAGTACCCGCCCCTGTGTTTACGAAGCGCACATGTGAAGACTAATACAAACGTCCTTTAAAGGAAAAAAAAACGATGTCGGATGATTTTGAAGTTGAAGATGGAGTGTTTTTTGGTAAAGGGCGTTTGTATTAGTCCTTGCACGTTCGCTTGGGGCGGTACTTCCGCCTACATCTACGTGACCTTTTTGATGTGATTCAGAATTCTTGGCACATCAGCAGCGCAAGATGAGCAATTTAGGTTAAAAAGTATATTCATTTAATTATTATTATTTTTTTTTTAAATAACTGATCGGTTCACTAGATGAGACCATATTCCTTGCCTGGGATCGTGCAAAGCCTTTGAAGCGCTTTGAAACTGCATTGATTTGGACTTCTATTGTGAGGAGAAAAATCCAATCATATACCTGCTGCCAAATTATGAGATAACATAAATATTTCTATATTTTTAAATATTTATTTTTTTCCCTATGCTATCAATGTCAAAATTGTGGCCAGTGAAAATGCTGAGTGGCTAGTAACTTTGGAAAACCACTAGCCACAGTGGCTGGTGAATAAACATCATATCGCTTTTTTACAGCAATATACAGCGATAATTATCATTAATATATCAGGGCTTGACATTAAAGGGTTAGTTCACCCAAAAATAAAAATGGTATGTATATGCTGATCGTCTCAATTACGCGACCATGAACAGCATTTAGATCTAGTGAAAAGCATTTTGGCGAGTGTTACACAGACCAAACAAATCATGAGTTAAACTAAGTTAGATGAAACTGTGCTGATGTTCTCAACACTGACACAGAAAACAGGAGAAACTTTGAGCCACAACAGTCCAGTTGGAAGGCTTTTCAATCCACAAATCAGCATTTACCATGCATTTATTTTAGTAGCACAAACTAACCATGTTATTGTGGCAGAAATGTGGGATATTCATATCAAATTGTATTATATTATTAATGTAGACATTAAATGTATTAACAGAGTAATGTAATATATAATGTAGTTTTTTTTATTTTTAAGCTATAGCAGTTTTTGCGTATTATACTAAATGTTGTTAAATTTTAATAACATACCATAGAAATAGTACGGTTACTTTTTACCATGGTAGTGAGGTGCAATACGTGGTTTTACCTGTTTCATGGTTTTACAGATTAAACCTTGCTCTCGCCTATGTATTATATTTATTAATTTCAGCACATAATTTCCACTCTGTTTTAAATGCTGTTCTTGTATTCAAATTAAGTGTGGTCAGCTGTTGCGCATGTGCTGTGGAATTTTACCCTTTAAAAATTAGGTTGTTAACATTTTTACATATTATAACCTTCAATTTTATAAAATGCAAGTGAAATGCTCACTATTGAACCCATTATTATACATTAAAAGAACGAACTCATCAGAATAACTCGATAGAAAGACCATGTTATCTTGTCCATTGCTCCATTTTATCGCTGCAGATTTGCTTCACCGCTGTACTTTGGAGCAGGAAACTGGCTCATTTACATAGTTTGAATTGTTGTTTTTTTTCTGGGGCTTCTCTATACCTAAATGACTAATACAATAAGAAAGTGGAGGCAGAACAGTCTGTGTTTGCTGAATGAATGTACATCTTTTTTTCCTCATTTAAACTATAAGCCTATATGATTTACTCCAGTGAACTTCACATTCATTTAATGCCAAAGTGGGGCATTGCAAATCCGGGACGTTGCATAGGAGAGCAAAGTCAGAGGCAGTTGGGTATTCTGTCAGCCCTGCTCCGTTCTCACATGGAGTGGACACACTTATGAGGACAGGATTTCAGAAGCAAAGAGGCGTTAGTAGGGTAACACCTTAACCAAGCTGTTCTTTCTTTGCAACACTGATAGCAAATCACAGGAATTGTATTGGCTGCTAGGCATGGCTCATAGATGTGTGGCTTCCTAATGACTTCTGAAGTCTGATGTCATTGTGCCAAACACAGGGGGGTAGATTTCTCTGTGGTGTCCGCCTAAAAATGACCTTCTCTGCATTACATCATCCTTTATTATCGGCAGATAGACAAATTCATGAGTTAAGCCGATCAGGGGATGGATTGATGAATGGGTCAATAAAACATGAGCTGTATTTGTATGGATGATATGATGGTACAATTTGGCTGTACTGTTTAGGCCTATACTACGGTGGATGTATCCATGCGGTTATCAGTGGTCGGAACTGCTTTGCGTTATTTACAGGTGATAGCAATGAAGAATGTGTGATGTTAGTCACTGTTTGAAGAGGAAATACACTAAAACAGTGTTCAACTGAAGTGTTCGACTGAGAATGCGTGTGTATTGGCTTTTTACTGCATTTTCAAACATAACTATTCAAAATCTCTCTGGTTTATTTCCATTTTTATTTCTGTAATGATTCATATTTTTAAAATGTATAATAAAATTTTATTTTAAAATTCAAACTGTATATAATATTTTGTTTAAAATTTTAGATTTGATAAAAATTTGGGTCATAATAAATAAACGTCATGCTTCAGCTCTTAAAGTGACAGCCGCCTAATAAACCTGCTGCGGTTTCCCTCACTAAGGGAAAATCGCTCACTGTCCTTGACTGAAAAGCTTTTGTAGCTTAAATAAGGATTAATCTATATTTTTAATTTATAATTTATACAGTGAAGACTGAAGTGTTTGATAGCTTTATATTTCCTACCTCTTAGACCTACCTAAAAATCTTAAATCACTGTTTATATGGGCCAAAAACAATGAAAACAATAACCTTTTGAAGCCTAAAATATATGTTAAAATTGATAGCTTTCAATTATACTGTAATGTTGAATGGCTATAATTAATAGCTAAAATTGAGAAGAAAATAGAGACATCAGCAGCAGCATTGGCATTGGTGATACTGGCCTTTCATAAACAAAATATATCTAAAATATAGGCTACTGTCTTTTGTTTCTACATTAATTTGGAGATTCAATGTAAACTTATTACAATATATAAATATTTTAAAAACTTTAATGTTAAGTGCGATTTAATTACAGAAAAATTGCGATTTAATTAGTACATTTTTAATCGATTGACAGCACTATAATGAATACAATTAAATATTTAAATATAAGTAATATTTCTTTCTTTTTAAAATCTGTATTTTTCTGTATTTAAAATATAGTATTGTATATGTATTTAATAAATAATACTTAATATAAAGTTTTTGGTACCCTTATACATACAATTATTTACTTGTAATATAAAGTAATCACTACTAATCAGTATTACCTAGCCTGGTTAAAACCAGACCATTCTCAGTAGTAACTGAGAGACTGTTATTTATTGTGTATACGAGCAGCTGTATGTTACTAATTATTCAGAATATGCTGAAGTAGAGATTGACCGATATGGGTTTTTCTATAGTCAATAGTTACATTTTTATTTATTTATTTATTTATAGGATTATATTGCTCATTGTACATAACAGGAGGGTGTTGGTTATTATTACATTGTTAGTGATTCAGAATATGCTGAAGTCTGTATTAAGTATGCTGCTATAGACACTTTTCCTTTTGGTGCTTTGCAATTTTGGGACATATTCTGGCAAATGTAACCTTCCTGTTGACTTGTAAAATCACTTTTATTTGTTTTATTAATAAAAGCTATTGGAAGTAAATTCATTATGGGTCATTACAAATACTTTGCTTTAAAAGTACCAAATGAGAAAAAGAAAATCTGTATAGAAAAAGATGCATTGATAATCGTTTCATAATCACATTGCAGCTAGGGTTGGGCACCGAACTCGGTACTTTTAAGGGCACCGACCGAATTACGTCGGTACTACCGAGAAAACCGCAAAAAGACTATTTAAATACAAATCCTGTGTGTTTGTGTGAATGAATGGCGCTGACCCACAGTTTATTTACCTCACACACACACGCATAGAATTGTGCATGACAATCGCATGTTTCCATCTCATGCGAGGAGAGAAACATATTTCTGTCATCTCCAGAGCCACTTTGAGAGTCACTTCATGAGCATTTTATTTCGTTTAATTTGAGGAAAAACTACTGTCATATCATAAACACACAGAAACTCAAAGCTCTTCACTGCAACACGTCAAAATAAAAGTTTGGTTTAACTTGACAAATATATCACTGTTGTACAGAGTTTAGAGACGTCTCACTAACACTAATGTAATAATTATAAACTGTCAAAACTTAATTTTTTTAAGTAATATGTCACAGTTGTTCTTCCATGTTTTAATTTGAACAGTATAAAGCTCAGTTGTGCAGCTTTGTTTGACAAAAAAAGTTTAATTAAATTAAAAGATAAATTTATAAGTTTTATGTCTTACCAGAAAATACACAACACAGAATTTGTGGGAAATCTTTTCATAGAAATTTAATTAAAAAGAAAAAATTATTATATGGTTGTTTTTATGAATTAAATTAAGTATCTATTGCCTACTATTTATTGGTATATATTACAGTGAACAAACATCACAGACAATGGCAGACAGGGACCAAGGCAGCTCTGGCATAATGTCAATAACACTTGTCAACACAATGTCAATGACTTACAGTTTCTTTACGGTTATTGATGTATCCCTTAAGTACTGAAAAAAGGTACCGTTGGGTACTGGTACCGAATTGCAGGTACCGGTACTGGTTAAAATGTGAACGGTACCCAACCCTAATCGCAGCCCTCTGAATTGTAATCTATTTGAATCGTGAGGTGCCTAGAGATTCCCACCCCTAGTGTATGTGTAGATCTACAGTTGCATTTCTCATTGCCTTATAAAAAAGTACCGTGTGTCCCTAAGACCTGCTGTAATACTACATGCATTATAACCTCCTGTCTCACAGTATTTCTCCCTTCCTCCCTCCCCTTGTGTATCGCTCCTAATTCTTTATGTATTTTTATCGTCTGGCAGACAGAGACTCTGGATGGGGCCTTTCCAGTGCCTGACATCAAACTCCACAGCAATCCCTCTGCATTCAACGTCTACTGTAATGTACGGCACAGTGTGCTGGACTGGCAGCAGAAGGAAGCCGTTTTGGCCCTGGCCTCCCGGAGCTCTGTGCAGAGCGGCGACTCAGACAGTGAGGAAGAGGAGGAATATCGCGAACCCGCTGTCAAACTGCCGAAGGTCAGTGGATGACATCAATGCATGTATGAAGCCCAATTATGTGGTTTAGTTCTATCGTTCATGATTTAATGTATTTTTTGTTGCACCATTTATACATTTTTGTTTCTCTTTGTGATGATTACAGTGATATATTATAAGAATAAACTGCAGTGTTGGGGGCGTTGGAGTTTTCCCCTCTTTTTTCCACCTCGCTTTTAAATCTCTTACAGTGCGTGTCCACTGGCGCAGAGCGAGCATTTTCAACTAATTCTTTTGAAAGCTCAACTTCCATAGGAATGAACTGAAAACTCTTACTCCGTTCCACTCGCTTCGCGAATTAGCAGCAATTCGGGGTTGGCAATTGATTGAATGGTGGATTCTTCATTATTATTATTATTAATGAAAAAACACAACAACAAAACAGTACAATGACAAACTCGCTTAAATAGGCGCTTTTACATTCCGCTTTGAAACCAAATCTTCCGCCATCATCTTGTCAGTCAA
The DNA here is from genome assembly GCA_018749465.1 of Paracanthobrama guichenoti. NCBI lineage: Eukaryota > Metazoa > Chordata > Actinopteri > Cypriniformes > Gobionidae > Paracanthobrama > Paracanthobrama guichenoti. The sequence continues at coordinate 41,755,840 of CM031951.1, read as the reverse complement.
CAGTGATGCGAAATGGGCAAAGTAAGATGAAATCTGACTCCTGATGCTGATCTGTGCTGCAACTCGTTCGGCTTATGCTGAGTTGAGCAGACACGTTCAGTTTTTAATTGTAGTGTTTGTTCTCTAACTGAACCAAGTGATTTTTATTACTATAAAAAATGGGCGGTGGTGCCACGGTCGGCAAGTGATGTAAACGGCGTTGCGGCTGAACACCATGTGGTAACACAGACCATTGCAGCAAGCTTACATGGAGTACATCAGAAATAGCATCAATTTAATGTTGTTGTCTGCATCCAGTGTAGACAGAATCACTGATTATTATAGGCTCTATTTGCTTCACGCCACTTGCATCCAGTTTACACGTGTTAGAAGACCGCATCATTTAGCTGCCTACCTTTGACCTGCCCTCAAACACTGTAGTTGGTTTGTGTTGTGGACGCTTCGAGAAGATGCTGAGAGCTTGGCTGGAGCCGAGGTGACGTGATGACTAACAGACAGCAGACAAACAGCAATCCACCTGTCACTCAAAGTGGCCACGCCCTTAATTATGCAGAACTTTAAGGCTTTATATAATGTAAACTGAGTTATAAAAAAATTCACCCCTCTCACAGTTGTCATGAAGGGCAAAATTAGCCGTATAGACCAAAACCACAATTTGTACCAGGCTGTACACATATTTTTTTTCTGCTGTAAAGTTGGGCATTTTAAAATGGGACTGAATGAGATTCTGCTTCCTTTTGGAGCCAGTGGCCAGTCGGTGAATTGTTTAAGTCACTTCCGTATTGGCTTCAACAGAAACTGGGGGAGGTTGTGGCTTGAACCGAAGATGGAAACCGCAATACTTGGTACACAATAGCGGTAACAATCAGTGAATATTTTTTTGAGTATGAATGGGTTTTTTTGAGTAGAAAATAAACTCAATTGCCCGGTTTCACAGACATGGCTTAACCTTAGCCAGGATTGGGCCTTCGTTCAATTAGGGCATTTAAGTAGCTTTTATAAATGTACACTTGCAAAACCTCACTGGTTCTTGCTGAAGCTCAAATGTGCTCCGTAACACACAAGAATGAACCTCATTGGTTCTTGTTGAAGCTCAAACATGCTGCGTAACATGAGAATGAACCTCATTGGTTCTTGTTGAAGCTCAAACGTGCTGTGTAACACATGAGAATGAACCTCATTGGTTCTTGCTAAAGCTCAAACGTGCTGTGTAATACGAGAATGAACCTCATTGGTTCTTGCAGAAGCTCAAACGTGCTGTGTAACACGTGAATGAATCTCATTGGTTCTTGCGGTAAGCTCAAATGTGCAGCGTAACACACGAGAATGAACCTCACTGGATCAAGCCTGCATTGGATCGAAGTGGTAGTTGCATGGACTGTCATTGGAGGGACAGCTAGATTTCATCAAAAAGATCTTAATTTGTGTTCTGAAGATGAACGAAAGTCTTACAGGTTTGGAACAACATGAGGGTGACATTTTTGGGTGAACTATCATTTTGGGTGAATACAGAATAATTTTTATCAATGTGGCTGTAATTTGTTTCTTTAAAAACAACAGAATCTTTTTTTTTTTTTTTTTTTCCTCTAAAGTACACAGTGCAATCATCTATTTATTTTTTTGCTGTCGTACGAGCTCGCAGGCGATGTACTTTTTTTTTTTTTTTTCTCGGGAGAAATCGCGTAGACATCGTAGATGCTCGTATGGTCGTGGCTCGCAGCGTGTGAGAGGAATTACGAGACAAACTGGGCATGTTACGAGCACCACTGTTACGTGGCACTTTTTAGCCTCACGTGTTTGAAAAAACTCGGGGAGGCGGCCCGATTTTCACCAGCGTGTGGCTGTCCCCTATTGCCAAATCATGCACAACCATGTCACTTAGGCTAGATCTATGAGTATTATTATTAGGCTATAGCTCAGTGACTGCAACCATACAGCGTGCATACACTCAGACGCACGCACGCACTCACTTACGCACGCGGACCCTCTCTCTCCCTCTTTCTGTTTGTTTCTGTTGAAAGGAATGGCTATTGTTGTTTAGCGCGAAAGCTCGTGTGATTGCCGCCGGCTCGCCATGCAATACAGTCCTGCAGTCGTACCAGCTGCTTTGATGCGATTATGAAGTTAACTGACTCGTGTAGCGTGTGCAATATCTCACGACCTCCCGAGTGTCCGAATTCGCACAGTGTACGCCCGCCTTTAATGTTTCTTGCTCTTCTCTTCAAGATTGGCCAAAGGAAGGCACTGGCGTGTTTTATATCATTAATATGACATTTCTCCATTTCATATCACAGCCGTTTGTGGATGGGTGGCTGATTAATTCCAATCTCCACTTCAAAGATCTCATGCGTAGGCTATAACCTAGAAGGAAATGTGCTTAGGGATGGGAATAGCAAATGAAATTACATTTAAGGAGCATTTCTGTTTTTTTAGTATTTCCATTGACAATTCTTTTCACTTTTTACTAAGAAAAACATGGTCCTAACTATATAATACACAATGCTGCTCTACAAAAGATTGTTTTAAATCATCATAACACAAAAATCTGTGAATGTCTGTCTTTGATTTACAGATATAATAATGAACTAGAATAACTAGTCAGTAATTACACTGATTATAGTCTCACAAGCCCTGCAGTTGGATTTGACAAAAAATGTAATGGATGGTAAAAACTCAAGGAGCTAGTTTCAGGATCTAGAAAGGAATATTCAGTTTGGACCTAAGACTGTGTTAAACATTCTATTGTGTGACCTCCTGGTGCCTTTTATTTTAAGATGTGTAAATTGTGTCAGGATATTGTGATTCACTATTAAACATTATTTTTGTATTTATTAAAGGACTGGTATTTTATTCATAGAGTTTAGATGGACCTTGAGAGACATTACATAGGATAATATTTTTATTTCCCTCAGATGTCCTAGGACAAAGCAAAAATTCCTTTTTTAGATGATGACCTTGAAAGACGAACCAGTGCAGGCCTTTTGCTATGATAGGCCATAGTGTCTTATAACAAGAAGGAAGCACTTTTAGGAACAAACTGTTTCCATAAAGAAACTTCCCAAAGATTCTTTCATTAAAATATTGTGGTAGATGTTCACCGCTGCATCGACACAACATCCTCATTAAACCCATCTCCGGCATGACGACTCAGATCTTTTGAATAATCTTTCAAATATCTTTCGATCTAATATGACTTCTGACCTGTAGTGTTGCCAGAATCATAATCATACACTGTTTGTTTATCGGCCAGAGGAGAACTGGCACCCCGACTGAGCCTGGTTTCTCCCAAGGTTTTTTTCTCAATTCTGACCCTGAAGGAGTTTTGGTTCCTTGCCACCGTTGCCTTTGGCTTTTGGCTTGCCCAGTTGGGGACACTAAATATTCAACTATATTACCGATCTGCCCGGATTGACACTATATGATAATTGAAATTAGCTAGATGGCATCACCGTTTCACCAGAGCGGCTGTACAGCCGAATCAAATTCTGTTGCATTATTTTCCTGTTAACACTGTGAAGTGAAAACAAGTGAAACAATTGGCATTGTAAAAAGCGCTATATAAATAAAGGTGACTTGACTTGACCGCTACAATGCAGTCACTGAAGATATGCTACACAGCAAGATCCATATCTTAACCACATTTTTAGATAAGAGGCATAGTATTAAGCCGCGTTTCCACTGCAGGAACTTTCCCCAGGAACTAGGGACTTTGAGGTGGTCCCGCAGGGACCAGGGTCTAAATGAAGTTCCGGGTAAAAAATTCCACCTCAAAAAGTCCCTGCTTGCGAGGTAGTACTTTTTCAAAGTTCAGGAACTTTTGGGGTGGGACTTGGACGCTGAACATGCTGATTGGTTGAGTTCACGCAGCAGTTTATTTCAACCACCATTTTTAAAAGTTTGTGGCGGTACATGTAGTAAGAGTTGTTTGCTATCCGAATCAAAAATGGAGTTTAATAAATACGACCGATGGACCATCGACGAGGTTCAGGCTTTATTAATGTTATATGCATAGGACGAAATCCAACGGGAACTGGGAAGTCGTGTGCTGTCCTACGTCACTGGACTAATCTTCACGGTATTTTAGACCGTGATGGAAATGCAGACAGCGGCATATATATATTATGTATATACGTTATGGACAACTTCTAGAAGTAAAAATACTACTGGTCAATTGATATGGATTTTTTTTTTAAGGCCGACGCTGATATAGTGGCAGATATAAAGCTGATTTATATTTAATGTAAAGATATTAAAAACACTTTAATATAATTTACTGAAATTAAATGTATATTTATTTTACTTCATATTTACTAAAGTAGTTAATTTGAAAAATGTTATGAAAAAGGGATTTATGCTTCTTGATTCTGTAATCCTATTATAGTATTTTTCAAAAATAAATAAAATATGAATGAAAAAGTTGTACTGTAACCAGCAGTGTACTCAGTAATCAGATAAATTTTTTTGAATCATTTTTCGTACACTGCTTGGGGAGATCGATGAATGTTACATGACATGTATGATGTTCTGCTCCTCAGATCATTGGAATCGGGCTGTGTGGAGTGTTTGAGCTCATCAAGGAGACTCGTTTCTCGCACCCGTCACTGTGCTTACGGAGCCTTCAGGCCCTTCTAGATATGCTCCAGGGGCAACAGCCAGAGAGCTTTCAGACCGAACCTCCAGATGTGCTGGGTAAGATTCTTTCTCCTCATTTAAAATGGTAACTTATATAAGTGGATCTGTATATTTCAATCATGACACCACTGTTGGACCTGCAGAGTCTCTCTTCCACCTTCTGCTGGAGACAACAGTGAGGAGCACAGGGATGAATGATCCTACCGGTCAGACCCTCACTGCGTTGTCCTGTGCCTGCCTCTTCAGCCTTGTGGTGGCTTGGGGAGACACTGGCAAAACCCTCCAGGCTGTGTCTGCCATCCTCACCAATAATGGCAGTCATGCATGCCAAACCATCCAGGTGAGTCAAAGTTTTGAGATTGCATTGGGCACCAAATCAGCATGTTTGAATGATTTCTGAAGCACCACGTGACACTGAAGACTGGAGTAAATGCTGCTAAAAATTTGGTGAGGTCTGTCTCAATTTTCTTTTTCTGTCTGTCTGTAGCACCTACTTCTCTGCATCCCTCCTTAAAGGGATAGTTCACCAAAAAATTAAGTCATCATTTAATAACCCTTAACCCTAAACTAGGGATGCACCGACACCATTTTTTCAGAACCGATCTGATACCAAAAATTCAGAGTTTCGGCCAATACCAATCCGATACCAGTGCAGTTTTGTTTAAAAATTCAGTGTAGAATTTCTATACCTCAACTGATAATCATTCTTTTGTATGTTAAACACAGTCTACTAAATACAGACAACTTCATTATAAAGAAAAACAACAAATGGAAAAAAATATAATCACAATCTATGACAAAAATACTACTATAAACTAGATGGTGGATAATTCAGCAGCAAAAGTTACTTTAGAAAATTCATGAGTGCACAATAATTGTATAAAATAAAAAAATAAATAAAAAACATTTAGTGGGGAACAAATAAAAGTGAATAAGTGTAGCACTAAATCTGGTAAAATGTTACACGTTGTAAAATACATTCATGAAAAACAAGTAAATATATTTATAGAAATAGGGCCTATATACTAAGAAATTAAGACATTTATTTTAAATGTATAGCAAAGCTTTTAATGAGAGATACATATTATAGATAGGGCAGAACAAGAAAGGCTATTAATAATCTTTCATAGCGCAAAAAGTATTATAATATCTAAAGGCTCCTGAATTACATTTTGTTAACACAAATACTAGAATGCATAGAAATAAAGTATTCCCCCATACTATGGATGTCAAAGGGGTCCATCAACTGCTTGGTTACCTATATTCTTAGAAATGTCTTCTTTTGTGTTCAGCAGAAGAAAGAAACTCATGCAGGTTCGGAACAATTTGAGGGTGAATAAATGTCAGAATTTTCAGTTTTGGGTGAACTATCCCTTAAAGGATCCAAACTTATGAAGAGTATTTGAAGTTTATTTTTAACAGTATCACTGATGATTTCAGTCAGGTTTTTTTTTATTTTTTTTTTTTTTTATACATTTCAGTGGATTTCTTGCTTGGTTAGTGAGGTTGAGATTTTAGACTGCATAAAAAGCTGCTGTTAATCTGAAGTCAGGATGACAGCACATTACCGCTCATCTCTCAGCATGCGATAGCCATAACTGCAACTGCATGTGGAGGTCAAAAATTGAATTGCCTGAAAATGTCAAATCCCTCCGATTTCCCTTCTTTATTATATTACTCTGCCAGCGCAGAGTTCCCTCAGCCAATTACTCCTCAGTCTTCGGTCGTCTGCATGATATGCGTCTCTGTAATTTTTTTGCTTATTTAAATGTCTTAACGCTCTCTGACAATATCACACACTGATTTAGACATCAGAGAAACTCAGAGTTCATTTGTTGTTGCCAAGGTAACTACAACCTAATTGGAGCATGAGTAACTTGCATAGCTTGTGTAAAGTGTGATATCTGATCCGTCGCTCTCTGTCAGTTTACAGTGCACAAGTCCAACTTGAAGTGATTCAGAATTTAACTGAAAAACAAGCAAAGGCTATTGTGTATATTCTGATCAAGTGCTTTGTAGAGCTGCACTGTCTTTTGATATGTGGTAAATGTCTCACTCTTTATACAGTGCATCCGGAAAGTATTCACAGTGCTTCACTTTTTCCACATTTTGTTACAGCCTTATTCCAAAATGCATTAAATTCATTATTTTCCTCAATTCTACAAGCAATACCCCATAATGACAACGTGAAAGAAGTTTGTTTGAAATCTTTGCAAATTTCTAAAAAAAAAATTTTTATATATATATATATATATATATTATTGATATTGGCTGGGCCACTCCTTTGTTATCTTGGTTGTGTGCTTAGGGTCGTTGTCCTGTTGGAAGATGAACCTTTGCCCCAGTCTGAGGTCCAGAGTGCTCTGGAGCAGGTTTTCATCAAGGATGTCTCTGTACATTGCTGCACTCATCTTTCCCTCGATCCTAACTAGTCTCCCAGTTCCTGCCGCTGAAAAACATCCCCACAGCATGATGCTGCCACCACCATGCTTCACTTAAGGGATAATATTGGCCAGGTGATGAGTGGTGCCTAGTTTCCTCCAGACATGACGCTTGCCATTAAGGCCAAAGAGTTCAATCTTTGTTTCATCAGACCAGGGAATTTTGGCAAACTCCAGGCGGCTGTCATGTGCTGTCTGGCCACTCTACCTTACAGGCCTGATTGGTGGAGTGCTGCAGAGATGGTTGTTCTTCTGGAAGGAAGCTCCCTGACTAAGGCCCTTCTCCCTCGATCACTCAGTTTGGCTGGGCAACCAGCTCTAGGAAGAGTCCTGGTGGTTCAAAACTTCTTCCGTTTACGGATGGAGGCCACTGTGCTTATTTGGACCTTTAATGCTGCAGAAATTGTTCTGTACCCTTCCCCAGATCTGTGCCTCGATACAATTCCTTGGACTTCATGGCTTGGTTTGTGCTCTGACATGCACTGTTAACTGTGGGGCCTTAGACAGGTGTGTACCTTTCCAAATCATTTTCAATAAATTTGCAAAGATTTCAAACAAACTTCTTTTATGTTTTCATTATGGGGTATTGTTTGTAGAACTTTGAGGAAAATAATGAATTGAATCCATTTTGGAGCAAGGCTGTAACATAACAAATTGTGGAAAAAGGGAAGCTCTGTGAATACTTTCTGGATGCACAGTATATGTATTTGGTTTGAAATGGCTTAAACATTTTATTAATTTATTTTAATTATTTATACATATTTGTATATTAAAGCCCATCCTTTCAACCAAACAGCCATTGTTACCCAGTAGATTAAATATACAAGGAAAATATATTTTAAAATAACACTATTTTTCATTTAATGGAATTAAGGAAAACAATACTTAATAATTTGCATTTATATGCACCAATATAACAACATTACATATTAGTAGACACCAATATTTACTTTTTTTTTTTCTATCTGAAAAAGAAACACAGGATTTCCATAAATAGATAATTGAATGTGGGATTGGAATCGATTTACTAACATGGACAGTTTGAAAAGAATTATGGAAATAATGTATGCATTGTATTTTTAAGCTAGTTGGCAATACCCTGTCCTGTTGTAATACTTGAGTCTTTGGTATAAAACAGAAGTGTACTTCATTCTCTGGAGAGCTAGTGCAATAAAACCAAATGTCATTATTGACTGTAGAGTCATCTAACATTGATGTTTTAGTATATCAATAAACCTCTCTGTCATGTATAGCATCATTCCTCAAAGTACCTCCTTACTGCCATCAGCTGAACTCTAGCGGGGTGAAGACAGTGGTTTATGTTAAATAAAGATCAACATAAATATTAAACAGGGAAAATCAAGTGTCCTGGGGATACGATGTGAGATAGCTGAAGGGGGGCCTACTGTCCTTGTGAATGGACTGGTAAAGGTCAAGTGGTGCTGAGAGGTTTGTTAGGGGTGTAACTTCACATAGTCATATGAACAACCAGCGAGTAACTACAGTTTTAAGTCTCACAAGAACAACGGTAACATTTGACAGTTCTCTTTTATTTCGAAACAAAGCTTCACTGAGTGAGTCATGCCAGTGAGTGAGTCATTAGACTGATTCAAACCAAGAATTTTTCTTTTCACTTGGGCTATTGGATTTTTCCTTGCCCTGCCAAAATTTTAATTGACTTGAACAGTTAATTGTTTTTAGCTACCCATGTATTCTTGCATTCTAATAAAAAAGACGCCAAACATTTAGATATGCTAGATATGATTTTCACAATTCTTGTTTCTAAATTTGATACCACAGAAAAAACTAACTAGCCTGTCTAATATACATTTCAAGCAGTATTAAAGACAAGTAAACTGGTAGATCTAACAGTAGGATTTAGGAAGTCTTTGCTGTTTAAATTAAATCTAGAATAATCTTTATTAAAGCTATACAAAAATGTTTCACTCAAAAGTGATTCTCTCTTTCCTCATCTTTTTCCTGTCAACTGTTGTGAATTTCTTTCATCAAAAAGAACATTGCTGGTCACCAGTGTTGGGGGTAACGTGAGTTACGTAATCAGATTACTTTTTTACTAGTAAAGTAATGCATTACTTTTAAATTGACAATACAATATCTGAGTTACTTTTTCAAATAATTAACATAAGTTACTTGGGAAAACAATTTATAGTCTGACACCTCGAGAGAAGTCGGCAGTTAGGAGCAGAGGCATTGTGTGCATGTTAACATGACGTTGTTATTGTAGTTCTAGACTAAATGTGAGCAAGCATTTTCTCATCTCACTCGCACAAAAAAGGGATTCAGTATCCCTCAAAATTAATAAAAACAGTGAAATGCAAACTCTAAATGTTACATAAACCTGCAAAAAGTGAATGTTAAATTGGATAAATACACTTTTGTATTTAAATCTCACTTTATTAACCAGTGTATTTGCTGCTGACCTTCGATTATCTAATTCAACCATACTAATAAGCAAAAATGACTTTAGATAAACATCACATTTGTGTTTTAATTTTTTTATGTTTCTTGCTGAAGTAAGTGTTGAGTCCAATTCTTTTGCAATCTAGAATGACAGCACAGCTGGTTTGTTTGGGCTGTGCCCTCTACTGAGATTCAAGAGATTCAAGAGTTTTATTTGTCACATACACAGTCATATACAAAATATACAACCGGCAGTGAAATGTAAACAGGCCCGCTCCATGGACAGTGCAAATTCACAGTTAAAAACACAAGGAGGAAATTATAATAGAAATAGAATAAAAAAGTACTTTATATATATAGAATTCTGTAGAATTATAAATAAATCAAGTCAAGTAGAAAAAAAATAAAAATAAAGAAGTGGAATAAAATAATTGAAGTGCAGTGAAACTGTAGACTTATAAATATGTGGTTAACAGAAATGTACAAAGTAGTATAATGTGCAAACAGGTTTATAACAGGTTGTTACACAGTAACAACGAGAACAGAAAGTGCAGTGCAATGTCAGTGTATCGATGTTTATCCTGAAGTGAAGTCACGTGATGTTAAGTGACTGAGTTCAGGAGTCTGTTGGCCTGGGGGAAGAAGCTCCTCCTGAGTCTCTCAGTTTTGGCCATCAGGCTCGGAAGCGCTACCAGATGGCAGCAGCGTGAAATGAGGATTTGCAGGGTGATTAGAGTCCTTGATGATCTTAGTAGCTCTACCTTTGCAGCGTTTGGTGTAGACGTCCTGCAGAGACGGGAGAGCTGACCCTGAGATACGCTCGGATAAGCGCACAACTCTTTGCAGGGCTTTGCAGTCATGACTGGTGCTGTTCCCATACCACGCTGTGATGCACTGAGTTAATACACTTTCTATCGCCCCTAAATAGAAAGTTTTCAGGATAGCTGGTAAAACCCTGAATTTCCTCAGCTGGCGCAGGTGGTACAGTCTTTGCCTGGCTTTTTTCACCTGTGTCTGAATGTGAGCAGTCCAGGTCAGGTCCTCGGAGATGTTTACACCCAGGTACTTGAAGCTGCTCACTCTCTCTACTGGTGACCCGCTGATCATGAGAGGGGAGTATGTCCGTTGCTGTCTCTTCCTGAAGTCCACAATCAGTTCTTTGGTCTTGCCAACATTCAGAGAGAGACAGTTGTCCTGGCACCATGATGTTAGATGCTCCACCTCGTCCAAGTATGCCGTCTCATTGTTGTTGGAAATGAGGCCCAGGACAACAGTATCATCAGCAAATTTGATGATAGAGGTGGAGCTGTGTGTGGACACACAGTCATGTGTGTAGAGAGAGTAGAGCAGGGGACTCAGGACACAGCCCTGTGGAGCTCCCACACTCAGGGTGATGGAGGTGGAGGTGAACTGGCCTACTCTCACCACCTGAGGCCTGCCAGTGAGGAAGTCCTCAATCCAGTGGCAGAGAGAAGAATTGTGTTTTTGTACAGGTACAGGTGTAAATTTGCATTTCCTTCAGCCTGAGTTTTTTTTTTATTTTACTTTTGGTGTGAAAGGGCCTTTACATTTTCCAAAAATATAACTTTTTTTTGTTATTAAAAAAACAAACAAGCAAACCCAGCCCAGGTGAGAAAAAGTAACACAAAAGTAATAACACATTCCATAAAAACACAATTAGTTATTTTATAGGGTGTAGCACAATATTGTAACGCATTACTTTTAAAAGTAACTTTCCCCAGCACTGCTGGTCATGCTGTTTTTGCATGTACTAGTGAGGAAAGCACAAAATAAATATACGTTGTTTATTTCTTGTCTTTTTGAGTGCCGCCTAGTTTCTCCATGATCAATTCAGACACCAAGTATTTTAAGTACAGCATTCTGTCCAAATTAAGTGAAGAATGCTCAACTGTATTTTCAAGAACTATCTGACCCGACTATATTTGTGCAACAAAAGGTTCCAACCATCCTGAACGCGCTACAAAGGAGTGTGCAGGCGGTGCTGGTGGGAAAGATCCAGATCCAGGACTGGTTCGGAAACGGCATTAAGCGGGCCGCTCTGATGAACAAATGGGTTCTGAAGGAGGTGAACATCGATGAAGATGAACGTTGTCTTCTTCAAACAGATGGTTCCTTCCTCTACCTGCTCTGCAAGGATGGTCTCTACAAAGTAGGCTCAGGGTACAGCGGCACCGTGCGGGTGAGGACATTTATCTGATCATCCATTGGAAATGAAAGTAAATTTTGCTAAGCTAATTTTCAGACTAAATTAAGTAGTTCTGTAATTAATTTTGTAATGATTTGAAATGAATTAGTAATTGCCAGTGATGCACCAAAATTTCAGCAACTGAAAATATTTGCCTGAAAAACAATTTTCAGTTTTAGCTGAAACAAATCATTGACCTTCAATGCTGATGTGAATAGTGCTTCTCTGATTGCATGTTTTGACTGACAAGGTGCATCCCAATTCACGTACTTATGCACTGTTCTATGCTGTTTTGTAGTATAAATATTGCGAGTAGTTTGTTCACACTGAAAATTCCACTTTAAATACCCGGATGATGCACTTAACTGAAAAAACTAAGTGTGGATTATTTGACTGTCACATCTTTAATTACGTAGCGGAGGGGGAGGGGCTATCAGACTCTGATGTTGAATGATAAAATAACCTTACACTACATGGTTTATTAAGTGCATAAGTACATGTCAGCTGAGTTGACAGTAGGGGTGTGCAGATGAGCCATTTTAAATTTAAAGTAGTCAGGACAATCATCCTCAAATAAGAGGAGTCATACTGTAATGCAAATCTGAACAAATTATAGAGAATACATAAATGTGAGCCCAACACCGGTTTCTGTTTCAGTTTCACTTCAAATTCATTCATTTTGGCTTAATGTTTAGGCTATATAGCTACTTTTATTTTTCATTTCTGTTCTGTTTCTGAATACTGTTAATTTTAAAGGATTTGTTGTGAATGCCAAAATACTGAGCACGTATTACACATGTGCATGACGTCACTGATTCCACAAATTCGTGTTTTTGTAGTTGACATGGAGACGATTTTTCAGAAATGTGCAATTTGAACCCCTTTTTAAAAGTTTGCGTTTTCATGCCCCCAAAATGTTTTGGTTGTTGTTTTTAGTTATTGTCTAAACGCCCCTTTTTTTTATATATCTGTCATGAAAACGAGTTTTTATTACAGCTGCCGTTTAAATGTTTATATTTCAACAATGAAATTGGAGTAGAAACAAAAAGTTAATATAAAAATTGCCTTGTGTGTGATTTTTTTTTTTTTTTTTTTTTTAAATGTTTACTTGCAACTCTCTTTTTTTATTTAAGTGTTAATTATTAAATAAATTCAATTAATTAATTGATTATTAAATAAACTTTATTTTAGGTGAAAATTCCATTTTTTTTGTGTTTGGGTGAAAAATGTATTTAGGTTCATCACTAGTAATTAGTTAGTATTAAGTTATTATGTGTTGTTAGTGTTCATTTACTTTCTATTGATATAGATATATAACATTTTTCCTCCAGACTCTGACAGTTCTGAGATTTGTGAAGTCGTGGATCTGGTTTTGTGCTGACGCAGCAAGCTGTTTATCAATGTGTTTGTGCGGGTGCTAATAAGATGCTTTCGATTGCAGGGCCATGTGTACAACTCCACATCTCGTATCAGGAACCGTGAGGAGAAAAGGTCATGGCTGGGATTCGCGCAGGTATTGAACTCTTGTTTCATGAGTGTTTCCCCTGATTGTCTGTCTGCTTATGTAACGTCACCGTAATCAATGTAGTGCTCTTGATGCAGGTTTGAAAGCTTGATCATATATCATAAATAAAGCATTATACGCTTATGACGTTTTCAACCTTGAACCTCTGCGAATGTCTTTCATTGAACGGCCTTACAAAAGAAAGTTTTGTGTGGCTATTTGCTTTACAGGGTTGTTTGCTCTATCGAGACATGAACAGTCACAGCATGGCAGCCATTAAGATCAACCCAGAGACTCTGGAGCAGGAGGGCACCATCACAATGCCGGGTACAAACACCCCTCTTATGTGCTATTGATCACTAAGAGCAGGACAAATAAATAGCTTGACGGGCACACTCTTCTTCCCTGTGTTGACAGATTTCCTATTAAAACAGTCCTTTTTTCTTTAATAGCCTTCTATATCGCTATATGCCTCCTATATAGCTCTAGATATATTTATGGATATTCAAAGTCATTTATTTAAAACCATATATCTTCTAAAGATTGTTTATGAAAAGCCTCTCTAAAACTAAATGTTATTTGGACTGTATTTTGACTGTAAAACTTTCAAATTTTCTTTTAAAATTTCACTCACTCTTTCTTAGGTCTGCAAGCAGATGGACAGAACATCGTATTCACTGATGGAGAATTTATCAACCAGATTGCAGCCTGCAAAGATGTAAGTCATTTTATTCATTGGTGATGTTGCTCTGTTCCAAAACCTAGTGAGCTCTCTTCATAGGTAGCATTTTAGGCATCACAGTTGAGCAGGATATTCCAAAAGGTAGGCAGCAATATGCCAAATGATAAGGCAGCATTGTGTGTATGCTTCAGGGTGAAGGCAGTCCCACATTGCATTGTGCCAAGTGAAAAAATAAATCCAAGATGTCAAAGCAAGAGGTATTGATTATAAATGTACTTGTATTTGTATCGGGCTTTCTTCTGTAATAATTATACTAGGGCTGTCAAAATTAACACGTTAATAATACGTTAATGCAAATTAATTTTATTAATGCATTAACGCAGCGCACATTTTCTGTTTGATCCGTGGCCTGGCCCGTAGTTGGAGAAATCGAGAGCAGCCATGGATGTAAAGGATGCAGCAGCAAACAGAAATGGGGAAAGAAAAGGACTAACATTAACATTACTATTCTGAAACAAGTGACCTTATATAGCTACCATTTTTTTCCCTGTTGAACTTTTATTAGTCTCCAGGTCGAAATAAAAGAAAAAGGCGTTTTTACACTGAGCATGTTTGCTGCAGTCCAAGTCCGAGTGCGATAGTTCTCGGTTTCCCCAACAGCGCTGGTCAACTTGATTCTGTTGAACCCTGGTGCATTTGCGTGCATCATACGTAATCACAAACATCCACAGGGTATGATAGAAAACAGAACGCGGGTCAATATATTGGATGAAGGGGGCTTTTGCATGCTTGTAAAGGGACTCTGAGGAGACTGCATGCGCGAATACGCTGCAAGCTCGCTCTCGCTCATATCTGAGGTAAATCATTAACACCATGACCACTTAAGTGTTTTATTGAACTACACATTACAATCGGCTAAAACAAATGCGCAGGTTACTTTTCTGAACGAGCGCTCCTGAGTCTGTGTTTCTCAGACCGGTCACGTGAATCGCGCACAGTTCGAGAGCAACCGTACTCAGAGCACCTCCTCCAGGTAGTCTCAGGTGTGGTACCCTGGTGCGCTCCCAGGTCCGCATGACAGCATCACATTACCAATTTTTCATGCGAACCGTGCCCCGCTCTGAACTAAACTGCCAGTGTAGAAACGCCCTTTATTTATATTCTTAAAATGAGAGAAATCACTGCTTATTCTGAATTTTTAAGCTTAGGCTTAAGAGACATGAATTTCAAAAGTTCTTTGAAAAACATCTATGACCTTTGATACATGTCTAGTCTTCATGCTCTGAGTATGGTTTCACTAATAATAAACATACATTTGCATAAAGCATGCATATTTGCCCATACCCATGTTGATCAGAGTATTAAAAACTTGAAAAATATTAATTTAAGGTACATTTAGAACTGATAAAAATGTGCGATTTTAAGTTAATTAATCGATTAATCGTGAGTTAACTCATGACAATCCCACGATTAATCACAATTAAATAGTTTAATCGATTGACAGCCCTAATTTTTTTAAATATAATAGGGTATAGTATTTCACAACTGTTCAGAAGTTTTGGGTCAGTACATTTTTTCTTTTTTGAGAAATGTATTTGATTCAGGAAGGATGACAGTTTTTTTTTTTTGATACAAATGTTTTCTACTTAAAATTACATGCTGTTCCTTTTCATTCATCAAAGAATCTTGAAAGTTTGTTCATGCATGGTTTCCACAAAACTATTAAGCAGCACAACTGTTTTCAACATAATAATAAATGTTTCTTGAGCAGCAAATCAGCATATTTCTGAAGGATCATGTGACACTGAAGACTGGAGTAATGATGCAAATTTAACTTTGCCATTATAGGACTAAATTACATTTTAAAATATATTACAATAGAACACAGTTACTTTATATTGTAATACTATTTCACAATATCCTGTTTTATTCTTTAATTATTAATGAATGCAGCCTTAATGAGCATAATAGACACTTTTGAAAGGTAGTATGTATATAACAATATTTACTTGTGCTTTCATTTTTTAATCTCTGCTGATTATCCTGCCATTAGCTTAGCAACATGCTGATGGTAAACTCTGGAATCAATCGTATTTACTAGAAAACCGATATTTTCAGGAGCTTTCATTGGTTGATTCTTCAATGATTTGCCAAAATGCTATGTTGCAAACTGATATAGCCAACCAAGACATGTTCAAATCGGTTGTTAGACTGCAGTGAGTGTGGAATAGATGGATAATAATGAAAGAACCCCAAGAAATGTTTGATCCAAAATGAACAGCCTGTTTTCTCCATGCTGCGGTCTTCATCGGGCGATAACAGATTTCCCTGCACGTCATAAAAACATGATCTCTGCCTTTTTCTCAAGTGGTGTGATTATGGCTGTCAGCAGCACCTGATCTGAGTGAGTGAGTGAGTGAGTGAGTGAGTGAGTGAGTGAGTGAGTGAGTGAGTGAGTGAGTGAGTGAGTGAGTGAGTGAGTGAGTGAGTGAGTGAGTGAGTGAGTGAGTGAGTGAGTGAGTGAGTGAGTGAGTGAGTGAGTGAGTGAGTGAGTGAGTGAGTGAGTGAGTGAGTGAGTGAGTGAGTGAGTGTGTGTATTGAGTTGTCTGCATTGAGTGTGTGTGCATAATAGCCGTGTAGGCAGGGGAGGGGCTGCAGCACTGGACGTGGGCATATCACTGGCTGATCATAAGTGGGCAGCAGTTACGGGGGAGGGGGATATGATATTCATATCTGCCTTTGAAGATCTCTTTTGGCGTACATTAATGAAGCGAGGGAGTGCATGGGGTTAAGGAGGGAAGTCGTGAGGGTTCGTATTTTGAACTGCTATGGCACATATCTTGGAGGGAGGAAAAGGCATGTGTATTTCTTAGAGGAAATACTCTAAGAAATCTTTTTCTTTTTGCCTGGAGCATCGTTTTTTTTTTTCAAAGCTCACAAGTATACTCGTTAACAGCGGAAAATCAAAGACTCCAGTGTGTTGTCTTATATTTTTTTAGCACGTGCACTTATGCATGCCATAGTCTCACCATAGTGTACACACCCTGAACTTAAGTGCGTGTGTTTCTGGATGAAACTGGCCCAGTATGTGTGAGGGACCGGGTGCTACTTTGCATCTCCCATGTGCATGCTAACATAGTTAAATTCTCCCTCTGTGCTTCCTCAAAGGAGAGACTGAAACCTCTAATGTTGTCAAAGCCTCTGAGATTGATTATTTTAGTGAGCTTTGGAACAAGCAAAGTCATCAGAACAAAAGTTTAACTGTTCAGTATTAAGACGGTCACACTAGAGTTTAAGCATGCATAATTGATTTGTGCGTTGAAACGAATCAGATTATCTAGGGCTGATTATCTTCTGTGTGTAATTAAATAAAATGTAATTAAAATACATTAAAAATGTTTAAATAAAAACATGAATCATTCAAAAATTGGAAAATACGCCATGAAGGCAACATTACAGCAACACTGAAAACCAGCTGCTTTAAAAAGAAAGTTCAATTCTGTCATTTGCTCACACAAACCCACAAGTCGTTCTTTCATCTTTGTAACACAAATAAAGATGTTTTTAATGAAACTTCATAAATTTTCTTTTTTGGAATCAGCAGGGTGGATTATTGTAATGGACTCCTCACTGGCCTTCCCAAAAAGACCATAAGACAGCTGCAGCTCAGAACGCTGCTGCCAGGATTCTGAGCAGAAACAGAAAATATGAACTTATCACGCCAGTCCTCAGGTCTTTGCACTGGCTCCCAATTACATTTAGGATTGATTTGAAAGTACAAACCCGATTCCAAAAAAGTTGGGACACTGTAAAAATTGTGAATAAAAATGGAATGCAATAATTTACAAATCTCATAATCTTATATTTTATTCACAATAGAATATAGATAACATATCAAATGTTGAAAGTGAGACATTTTGAAATGTCATGCCAAATATTGGCTCATTTTGGATTTCATGAGAGCTACACATTCCAAAAAAGTTGGGACAGGTAGCAATAAGAGGCCGGAAAAGTTAAATGTACATATAAGGAACAGCTGGAGGACCAATTTGCAACTTATTAGGTCAATTGGCAACATGATTGGGTATAAAAAGAGCAGGAATGCTACTGTAATGGAAATCACAACATGGGCTCAGGAATACTTCCAGAAAATATTGTCGGTGAACACAATCCACCGTGCCATTCGCCGTTGCCGGCTAAAACTCTATAGGTCAAAAAAGAAGCCATATCTAAACATGATCCAGAAGTGCAGACGTTTTCTCTGGGCCAAGGCTCATTTAAAATGGACTGTGGCAAATTGGCAAACTGTTCTGTGGTCAGACGAATCAAAATTTGAAGTTCTTTTTGGAAAACTGGGTCGCCATGTCATCCGGACTAAAGAGGACAAGGACAACCCAAGTTGTTATCAGCGCTCAGTTCAGAAGCCTGCATCTCTGATGGTATGGGGCTGCACGAGTGACAAGACCTTGCGTTTTCACTTTCAACATTTATCTATATTCTATTGTGAATAAAATATAAGTTTATGAGATTTGTAAATTGTTGCATTCTTGAAGAAGCCTAAGACCTCAATACAACTGAATAACAGATCACTCATATCATTAGGATCACATCAGCTAGAAATATTAAGGGCTTACACAAAGCAAGGAAAGTCTGCTTTTAGCTATTATGCCAGCCACAGATGGAACCAGCTTCCTGAACAGATCAGATGTGCTCCAACAGTAGTCACATTCAAATCCAGACTCAAAACACATCTGTTTAGCTGTGCACGCTGAATTAGCTTTCTTTTTTTTCTTTTTTTTTTTGCATACAAATTCTAAATTTAAATATTATTTAAATGATTCTAAACTGTTTATCTATGCATCATCTTTTTACTCTTTTAGTTATTTTTATAATTGTATCATCTTTTTATTTATTTTTATAATTTTTTATAACTTTTAATTATCCTTGCTTTTATTTTTATTTAAAGACACTATAATATTTTATTTAGGATTTTATTTCGTTTTGGTAGGAAGATCATTTTGTTAGTGCTGTCTGGGTGGAAGAGGTTGAGAGAATAGGCAAACGATAAGGGTTTGCACTCAGAAGTTAATGAAGAGAGACACAAGACCCACATGTTGGTGTAAATATACGTCCGTGGAGCAACGGGTGCGTAATTGTGTGGTTTTTAAGCCTTTGGGGCTTTAGACATCCTTGGTGGGACCAGGAAGATTTGTCTTCAAGGGTACTGTTTTAACACAATTACCTGATAAATATTTTGGAGTAGTCAATACCTCTGTGTGAAGAAGATTCATGTAGATCCACTATGATGGGTAGTTCCGTGGAGATCCATTCTGACGGACTTAAAAGACACACTCTAATTGGGAGCACCGAATCCATATCGGGCAGGCAGTGAATCAGTGTGCAAACACCCCCACGAGAGTGAAGAGACACTAGAATGTACATGTCTAGTGTAAAATTGCAACCCTGTCTCTCCATTTCTTCCACTCCAGATAGGGGTACCCAGAATTTAGTGATTTAGGTTATTTTTATTTCTTATGCGTATGCTTTGATTATTTGATTATTATTTTATTCCTTTTCTGTGTAGAGCACTATGAATTACCATTGTGTATGAAGTGTGCTATATGAACAAACTTGCCTTGCCTTTCCCTCCATTGAAAGTCCTTTCCATCAAAACTTTGAGGCTTCAAAATGTTCCTAATGACAGTAATAGTGTAAATGTAAAGGTAATCCATATAAATTGAGTCTTCTGAAGAGACATGTTTTTATTTACCTTTTAAACATTGCTCAACGTACATACATGGAGCACATCATGTATGGTAAGCGGAAGCTCTGTTTTTGTTTTAATTAAATATATTTTGTGAACGAATTTGTATGATTTGTTGATGTTTTTTTTTGTGGATTAAATGGAGTAACTGGATGTCTGAAGTCAGCTTCAAACGTCTGATTTATTTGTAGGTTCCGTCATTTTTTGTTTTAGAAAATGAAACAAGCTATATTATTTGGTAATGGGCTGTAACAGCGCATATGTGAGCTGAGCATTCAGATTATATGTGGTTGGAAAAATCTGGCTGCACACATACAGTATGTGCATAGTATGCTGATGACAAATTGCATGTCCCTAGTGTATGCGTAAAAAGACATATACTTTGGACTTGCGCATACCACCATCTGAGTCAGGAAGTATAATCCATGTAACACCTCAAGTCACACACCGAATATAATAGTTGAACCATCATATCATTGCCAGAGTGGGTTAAAGAAGGTTCAAAAGCATCAAGGTCCATTGCCCTGATTATCACAAGTGTGTTAAAGTGCGGTCATATTTACAGTTTTGCACATTTTTGAAGGCAAAGTCATTTTGGTGTAAATCCATGCAATTGACCGTTTGCAAAGACCTGCCCCCTTTAGTTACTGTTGCTATGTCCGACAAGCCATGGAGCTCTCACACCACACATCATGTTCTCTCACAGTGAAAAACGCATCGCAGAACAAAGAGAACACTGACAATGTGCCGACAGAGGACAGAGCTGGTTACTTTTAATATGAAACAAAGGTTTAACCTTGTAATAGCTATTTTTTTTTTTTTTTTAAGAAATCCGTTTTGTGGCTCTTTAATGTGTCGTGACAGATCGCTGTAGTGCCTCAGTTAAAGCTGCTCGTGAACCGATCATCTCTTCTATTTAATTTATAGCATCAAATAAACATGAATGATCATCAGAAGGAATGTTGTTTCAACTCTCCTGACTGCTTTGTCTGACAAAATGGTGGATGGCGGATTATGGTTGGTCAGATCGCCTGTCAATCAAACTCTCGGCAAAGGGTGAATTGGGCATGAGGGTGAAAGATTTCCCCATATTTCGCAACCGGTTTAAGTTGGTCACGTGAATTTTGCTACATTGACCAATCTGCTTGGTTTGAAAGTGACTTCTGTGTGTGCTTTGCTTCATACATCACTACACTATTGACAATAGAACCAAAATGTCACTGCACATTTAGGCTGAAAGATGACTCTTGAGTCTTCCAGCAACTAATACATGCATGGATTTTTCACAGCCAGTGCATGAAGCTAAATAACTTGCTTAGTGGAAGCGACATAATTAAGACATACAGACATAATCAAAGCTGTAATGGAGTTAAGTAAAAGAATGACATTGCAGAGTCCTAAGAAGTCCATATGTGGCGACATGGCAAAAGTGTTTGCCACTGAAGACTGCCTAAAAAACTAAACTCTGGACTGGGCGGTTTGGTTTGGCAACTTATCTAGACTGCTTTTAGCAGCGAGAAGGAATGAAACAGAACTGGCCCTGCTGCTACTGATAGTACCATCTTAAACTCATGCCATTGGTTACTTTGTCAAGTCAAAGTCATCTAATTGAGATGCTCAAACAAACAGAACCATGTATTGAATACGTCTCAAAGACACTCTAGCACAGGTGTCTCCAAACCTGCTCCTAGAGGGCCACTTCTCTGCAGATGAGCTTCAGCTCACCTCAACACACTTGCCTGGATGTTTCTAGTATGCTTAGTAAGACCTTGACTATAGCTGGTTCAGGTGTGTTTCATGGGGTTGTAGCTTAACCCTGCAGGGCAGTGGCTCTTCAGGAGCAGGATTGGACACCCATGCTCTAGCAGAATCAACCTAAATAAATGCTAGTGGAATTTGCATATTTAGATGGGATAAGAAGTGCTTTAGCATTGAAAAGATGCCACGCATCAACTCTGAAGAACCTCCTATCAGCTCAGCTTAAGTGATTTAATAGCTGTATAATTGTGCTTAAACACTTACACTTGCTGTGCCAAACATTGATGCTGTTCCATCATGCAGATGTAGGCACACTAGAAGGAGGCAGTGTTTTTATGATGATTAATGTTTTTGTGTGTTTTGGTTTATTTAGGATGGCTTTGTGGTGCGGATCTACGCCACCAGCTCAGACCTGGCCCTACAGCAGGAACTGCAGCTCAAACTGGCCAGGAAGTGTCTTCATGCCTGTGGCATCTCCCTCTTTGACCTAGAGAAAGACCTTCATATCATCAGTAAAGACCAGTGCTTCAGTGTTTATATGCAAATCTGTGTTTAGGAGTGTTGAAATGAACCAACTTGGTGTTGTCTCTTCTGTGACGTGTGTGTTTATGTCCTCAGGCACAGGGTTTGATGAGGAAGCAGCACTGATTGGAGCTGGCAGAGAGTTTGCTTTGATGAAAACGGCATCTGGGAAGGTAGACATACCTCTCTATATTCCTCAGTGTCTCTACGTTTGTATTTAACTCAATCTGTGTAACAGAAATGATTTATTCTTCTTCATATGGTGGTGAAACTCTTTCTGTCTTGTATAGTTACAGCATTGAATTAGAGGTAGAGATGATTGGGTAAATGCCAGTAAACCTGTGAAGAACATGTTTTGGTTTTAAGAAATTATATTTTAGGAATTTAAACTAGGGCTGAAATATATGGCTGAAAACTGTATAACGATATAAGTGTTTCTTATCAGTCGATATCGATAATTATCGATACATTTTATAACCTATTTAAAATAAGGAGTTCCTTAAGAACCAACATTTTATTTTAAACTTAACCTTCCTCTGATTATAATCCCCTCAGTTATAAAGGCAGAAATGTCAACACAACCATGGAAAACACTCAATTGTCCAAAATCACAATGAACACTTAACAATTATCTCTTAAAATAAAGGTGCAGTGCTTCCATTATTTCTTTGTACCATTTAGATGCTTTGTCATAAGGCACTGATGCAGAGTAACGTTACCTTTCCATGTCGTTTCAAAGAATAGCACAACGGCGAGCGCATTAAACACCTTCCCAAACGGACGAGGCACGTGTGCAGTCAGCGGAGGCTCGCGCTGCAGAGCCAGACGAAAGTATAAACAAGGCTTAATGTGGTTAAACAAGTTTGTGGTATTACCAGTCTTGGTGGGGACGAAAGTCTTGCATAATTTGCAGACGACATTGGTCTGACTACGGTCAGACTTATAAAATCCAAAAAACTGCAATACTGGCGAGCTGACTTGTTTTCCTGTTTCCTGCCATGCTCGCTCGCTGCGGCACTCTTTTTCGATTTGATCTCCAAACACTGTTACATGATTGGCTGTTAGCGTGTCACTCCCTACGTTGTTAGGTTAACAGAGAGTGAGTGCCTTAGGTCATGCAACCAAACTTGCTTCGCAACCTCTGGTTTCTTCCGACGAAGAAAGAAAAAAAATTAACGAACGTTTTATCAAACTCATTTTTCATTTATATCGATTACGTGTCTATTGCGATTACATATTGTTATCATTTTATCGCCCAGCCCTAATTTAAACCTTCAAAACCATTAAAGTCGGCATGAAATCAAAAGTATTTTCTTAATTCATGTTACTTCTTATTGTGAACGTTTCAGCCATGCATGCATACATACATACATACATACACATACATATACATATACATATACATATACATATACATATACATATACATATACATATACATATACATATATATATATATATATATATATATATATATATATATATAATATATTAGTCATAAAATATCTAATACATTTTGTATTATTGTAAATTTGCATGTTTGTGGTATTATTTATTGTACTGTCTTTAATTTATGCTAATTTTAAAAATCTTTTGAATTTTTTATGAGAATCGTATGAGAATCACCACTGTGAATAGTAAAATATACATTAAAAAAGTTAATTATATGAATGCATTACGGCAATGAGAACTTTTAAGAAAAAGTTTCTTCATGCACAATATGATTTCTTATTTTTTTATTTCATTTTTATTGCTTGGTTATCTTTACATATATTACTCTGCCTTTTCTTGTATTACTATAAATCCAAACATACTAAAGCTTTTGCGCGATTAGAGAAGACTGGGTCTGTTGACAAGTAATAAAAGAGCACTGATGCATAGTCCTTAATAAATTCAGCTAGTGCACAATCATCTGGCCATTAAACATGTACATTTATTTTGTAATCCTCATAAATCAAAAACAAGTGGAGTTTGTGTGAGTGAGTATGTATGTGTGTCTGTTTCGGCAGTGTGAGGTTTCACACTAGATCTAGCTGGCGGGGCTGATGGCAGTAATGGTGTCTTTTGTGTGAAAGCGACGGCAGCAGCAGAGAAGGCAGCCTGTAGAGCTGCACACATGCTTAAATAACTGGAAGTAATTTGATTATTCTACCCTTCCAGTTGGGCGCCGAGGCTCTTTGACACTCTGTGAGGCTGTAGCGTTGGAGAGGCCAAAGAGAGCACAGCTTGTGTATATTTACTCGTGATCCTGGAGCAGTATAAATAAAGGGTAGTGGACAGGCTCCAAAACCGACACACAATAAGCACTAAATGCAAGTACAAATTGGCTTTGGCGAGTACATAAAACAATCTAACCATCTTGATTAGGTAACTTGATTAGGAATTGGAAAAAAAATTGACGTTAAGTAATGGTGGTAATAGTTAATAGCCAGTTTATTATCACAGTTGAGCTGCCGTTGTCAGGTGTGGCAAACAGTTCAATTTGGACACTGGGTGTGTCTCATTGATCTGAAGTCTGTTTTAGGGAGGTGTAATGAGTGTGTGCCAGGCCTCAGGAGATATGGGAGCTGCTGTAGGTTTATCATCCTGTAAAACTAAACTCACTCTTTAGTTATCTGGAGATTATCCAGTCCAGTGAGCATAGCAGTAAAAACAGGCCTGAATGAGTCATGACTGGGCAACTTTCCTAATGGTGTGGCCTGTAATATAAGAGAAGGTCATGTAGTTCTTCGCACACATACATTAATGGACTGCAAAATGCTTACGCGTGTTTTCTGTCATCATTGATTTGTAGTTGTTGTGCTTTCCATTCATTCCAGAAGTACAGTATTTATTTTATATATTTGTAATTAATGTAATTATACAAGTAAATAAATAAATGAAAA
Source organism: Paracanthobrama guichenoti (assembly GCA_018749465.1). Classification (NCBI taxonomy): domain Eukaryota; kingdom Metazoa; phylum Chordata; class Actinopteri; order Cypriniformes; family Gobionidae; genus Paracanthobrama; species Paracanthobrama guichenoti. Next base: position 41,731,025 of record CM031951.1, on the reverse strand, counting down.
CAAGATGTTAGCAGCAGATCCTTTAAGTCCTGTAAGTTGCGAGGTGGGGCCTCCATGGATCGGACTTGTTTGTTCAGCACATCCCACAGATGCTCGATTGGATTGAGATCTGGGGAATTTGGAGGCCAAGTCAACACCTCAAACTCGTTGTTGTGCTCCTCAAACCATTTCTGAACCATTTTTGCTTTGTGGCAGGGCGCATTATCCTGCTGAAAGAGGCCACAGCCACCAGGGAATACCGTTTCCATGAAAGGTGTACATGGTCTGCAACAATGCTTAGGTACATGTCAAAGTAAGATCCACATGGATGGCAGGACGCAAGGTTTCCCAGCAGAACATTGCCCAAAGCATCACACTGCCTCCACCAGCTTGCCTTCTTCCCATAGTGCATCCTGGAGCCGTGTGTCCCCCAGCTAAGCAACGCATATCCATCCACGTGATGTAAAGGAAAATGTGATTCATCAGACCAGGCCACCTTTTTAAATTGCCCGTGGTCCAGTTCTGATGCTCACTGTTTGCGTTTTCGGCGGTGGACAGGGGTCAGCATGGGCACCCTGACTGGTCTGCGGCTATGAAGCCCCATACGCATCAACCTGCGGTGCACTGTGTATTCTGAAACCTTTCTATCAGAACCAGCATTAACTTCTTGAGCAGTTTGAGCTACAGTAGTTCGCTCCCCATGTGCATCAATGAGCCTTGGCCGCCCATAACCCTGTTGTCGGTTCTCCACTGTTCCTTCCTTGGACCACTTTTGATAGATACTGACCACTGCAGACCGGGAACACCCCACAAGAGCTACAGTTTTGGAGATGCTTTGACCCAGTTGTCTGGCCATCACAATTTGGCCCTTGTCAAACTCGATCACATCCTTACGCTTGCCCATTTTTCCTGTTTCTATCACATAAACTTTGAGAACAAAATGTTCACTTACTGCCTAATATATGATGTATGATGAAGAGATAATCAGTGTTATTCACTTCACCTGACCGTGGTCATAATGCTATGCCTGATGTGTATGTATGTATGTATGTGTATATATAATATAATATAATATAATATCATTATATAATTATATAAAATTATTTAATTTTATAAAAACAAAGATTTTATTTTATTAGTATTTATTTTAGAGTGTTTTATTAATATAATTAATATTTATATACTAATAATATATGTATTTGTACCACATCTTTTTCACGTATGTCAAATACAAGACACGTCAGATTTGTTGAATGATCCCAAGCATCATTTGTCCTAGGGAGGCACACATTCATATTGCGCAAATAATATTGAGAGTTAAAGGGAAATTTCACAAACGTCAGATGGCTTTGAGTCATTTTAAGTCACTTTTAAGAAACACTTTACTCTCACTGCAGTGTGAACAAGTGTCATAGCAGCCGCCGAGCGAATGCACAGAGTAATGTTATAACATCATTTTCAACACACTTAGATGTATCTAATATGATAATCAGAGCTGCGTTACCTCATGCTCATGACTGGAAAAACGGAAATGATGCCAGTTTCAGCATAATAAAAGCCTCGCATTGCATTCATCTTAATAATCGCTCCAGCGGCCTTGCTCAGCTTCACAACACTCAGTCCTGCTCTGCTTCATACTACAGTAACGTTAATAATCGCATCCATGAACATGATTTCTGCCCGAGTCCTATCCCGATTCTTTTCCACCGGCTGTGAGGTGAAGACCACATGTCCCAAGATTCTGCGCTCAAACTTGGCATCATTAAACTACGCCTTCGTTTTGAATATGCGACCTCTAGCGGATGGAAAAGTTACATAGTGCACCTAAATTAAATAAAAATGTAAATATAAATATAAAATGAAAATATTTAAGAGATTGTTGTTTCATTTAGCTTCATATGTTCTCTCATCCATATATTTTGTTATAATATCACAAATAATAATCTCAAGGTTTACTGGATTTTACACGATTCTTTGGTTCTTTTGTGGGGTGTGTTTGGTTAAGTATAATAAAAAACAAACATCTTCTTGCGTGTACATTACTACTACCCCCTGTCGTTTCAAAGAATAGTATAAACAAGGCTTAACACCTCCATTTGTGGTCTATTAAAAAAAAAAAATCATACAGGTTTAGAACAACATGAAGGTGAGTGAACAATGATAGATATTGCATATTTGTGTGAAATATCCCATTAATAGGCCAATAAGGCACAGTTATTGGCTGGTGCAAAATAGTTGTCCTTTCACAGCTTAACTAGAGTCTGAAAAACAGTTCTTAAGTGCCATTTCAACGGTTCATTTACATTATCTGACAGAGGTATTTGTTTGAGCCATTGAACACAGTCTTGGTAATGCACAAAGGAGGTAAAAATTATTGTCTTCCTCTCCACTGATGCAGATCTACTATACTGGAAAGTATCAGAGCCTCGGTATCAAGCAGGGAGGCCCGTCGGCTGGGAAGTGGGTGGAGCTGCCAGTCACCAAGTCACCCAAGTTTGTGCAGTTCTCAGTAGGCCATGACGGCTCCCACGCCCTGCTGGTGGCAGAGGATGGGAGCGTCTTCTTCACGGGCTCCGCCAGCAAAGGGGAGGATGGAGAATCAAGTATGACAGGAATTATATTTGTGCATACTTGATCTGAGATAATGATGTTTTAGTAAATGGACGATCAACCTCATGATGGTGTCTGTTTTTAGCAAAGAGCAGGAGACAACCAAAGCCCTATAAACCCAAGAAGATGATCAAAATCGAGACCAAGACTGCCATCTATACGGCCTGCAACAATGGCAGTAGCAGCATTGTCACTAAAGATGGAGAGCTCTACATGTTTGGCAAGGATGCCATTTACAGCGACAGTACCTGTAAGTACCCGTTAAAGATGGCAGGAAATAAATGATGGCCTATCATATTGCTGTCTGTAAAACCATATATCTGTCCCTGTGGGAGAGATTATTTAGAGACTATGTACATGTTTCTTTTGTTTCTTTTCTTTTTTTTTTTCTTAAAATGGGATTTCTGCCAGCTTAACTTTGCTGATATAGCAAATATTCCTGATGCGCTACAGACTCGGTATCACAATTTATTTAGTCATATTTCTTAAAAAAAAAAAAAAAAAAAAAAACCTGAAGCAGAGTTTCACATCCGTGTACACCGGGCCCGTCCATTGCCGCATCGTGCCACGCCGCAACAGCTAGAAGCTGTCTACACCGGATGCGACAACGCAACCATTGCACTGTCCTTAATGTCAGTACATCATATATAGAACGAGAGAATTTGTCGTGTCGCACCGCATCCAGTGTAGACAACATCACTTTTGTCTTTTGTCATGTCGCATCGCACTGCTCGCGTCCGGTGGAGACACAGTATGAGGACATGCAAATACTGTCATGCACGATTCGTGCATACATAGTGATGTACCTCTTGCTGCAAATGTCAAGCTATGTAGCCCTATAAAATCAGTTAAATTTTTTCCCCAAATTAAATTTTTTTGGGATTCAGTTCCTTTCCTTCTTAATTTTTAGTCATAAAAACGCATGTACAATTTGTCAACAATTTATTAAAAGTTTAACAAAAATTTCATTTTTAGGGCTCTATGAAATCGGTTTTATTTTTTCCCAAAATTCATTTTATTCTTTCAACATTCTGTCTTTTCAGTTTAAATTGAAAATTCAATTTTAATGTTTTAATTAAACCTTAATAATCAAAAAGCACATCCAATCAGTTTAATTCAGAAAACTTGTTTTCTTGCCCCCCCCGCTCAAATTTGATAATGCAAATTTTTGCAACAGTAGGCCCTATAAAATGTTTTGTTTTTTTCAGAAATTCTATGTTGTCTGTTGTGCACAGCAACGTCACTTGAGTGTAACCGCGATAAAGTCGATAGTCCAAAATCTCTACCGGTTAATCGTGTCTCCTGGTATATAGCCCACCCCTAGATATGACGATAGAGTATGTGTAGTAGACAAAACCACGGCGTTCATATTTAAATTACACATTTTGTGCCTAAATATTGACAGAAACTAGTAATATTTCATATCACAATTTGACTAAATGTACAACCTTCCTTTTTTTTTATCCACAATTTGACAAATTATATTTTGTAGTTCCATTTTTACAACTGGGTTCTGTGATTCCGTCTGCGTTTTCTGCATTGCTGAAATCATAGGGCCCTATATTGTTTGTGATAACAGACAATTTAACGCAAAATGTACCAAATTTGCCTACCATTTCGTTGTAATCACAGTTAATACGAGAACGTGTCATGCTTGACTTTACAGAGGAATGTAACCATGGTTTCTTGCGTTTAAATTTGCATCCCTTAAATCATGGTTAAAATTTGAGTATCATTCTTTTCATAGCTGCTTTGTTAAAATGTTAGAGAGATTTATGAAATGTTGAGAGATTTATTAGCATGCATGATTCATTTTTTCCATGATTCATTTTTGACTTGCAGGTCAGGTGTCGGATCTGAAGGGACACTTTGTAACTCAGGTAGCCATGGGTAAAGCTCACACTTGTGTCCTGACCAAGAGCGGGGAGGTGTGGACATTTGGCGTGAACAACAAGGGCCAGTGTGGTCGAGACACTGGAGCCATGAACCAGGCAGGGAAAGGTGAGAACGGCTTAATCAACACAAATATGATAGTGTTGTGCTTAGCGCCACCCACAGTAAAATCTCAATTTAAAATCCCAATCCATATAGATAAACTAATATAGATATTGGAAGCGGAACTTATTTTGACAGCAGTGTGAACAGCACAGGAGCTTATTAGTTACAGATCTATCAAATAATTGAAAGCAAATATTCAACAAATACACATTTTAATGAAGTCTTTGAATATCAAAGAAACATTTATAAACAAGTATAAATCAGTTTATTTTACATATTTATTTTTATCAAGCTATTAGTTGAAGTAATTAAGTTTATTAAGCAATTGCTTTTAGTAAATGTTATGTAAAATAAGTATAAGTTACACTGCAGAAGTTATGCATGTGTTTCTTACTAACTTTGAATAAAATAGCGTGATGTCATACAGGCCTATATACCCTGCTCTCGAAGATATCGGCATTGGTCATCAATAGGGATGCACCAACATTTCGGCTGCCGAATATTATTGTCTTGTCTGAAAGAGGAAATTATGAGCCAAAAATATATAGCCGCCCCTCAGTGTTCAGCGCTCAGGTTTCACTCTTGCGCATAATTTTTTTGTAACTTTGCGAGGGGCTCTGTTTCCGAAGATGCACAACTGAGCAGGTAAGTCTGTAAGTCTGTACCGGCACTCCGTGTGTGCACTCTCTGCTCTGTTGCTCACGGCCCATGCGAACACTCTGCTTTTCCGGTGAGCGGTACATGAGTAAAGTCTGCTCAAATAACATGCCGACATGAAATTTCTCTGTAGTAGACTTGTTTCTGTTTGGGATAGTCCTACTGTGCTGTAACATGGTGTGGTTAATACAATTATTGAATTTAATTAAAAAGTCTAAAAGTATCCAAAAAATAAAAATAAGAAATGAATAATTATTTAAACTCACTTTAAGTTTCGGTTTTTGGGCACGTGCGTCTAGTTTTTTTCTGCCCAGAATTTTAATTTCGTTGCATCCATAATAATCAAAAATGTCTCCCACTACTCCAAATTAATTTTTTTAAAGGAAATCTGTTGGTATGAAGTTAAAGTTACATGACTTATTTTAGAAATAATTTCACACGTAATGTTATTATATTGTTACAACTGTGTTACATAATATATATAGTTCGAAAAAGTATGATTTATATTTAGAAGGCCAACGAGCAGAAACATCACAAGCTGGCTTTGATGTAACTCTCATTTAAATAAATCCTATTACAGAAAAAATGAATGAATGTTTTATAGTCAGACAGAAATATTCATGCCTGACTATAGCTACCATTTTCAATCTGTACCTCAGTTGGCTCTGTCAGGTTGTGTAGTCAGCTTCGTTTGAAAGTATGTTTTTGATGTTTTCCTGTCGTAGCGTTCGGTGTAGAGAACATGGCCACTGCCATGGATGAGGACTTGGAGGACGAGCTGGATGAGAAGGAGGAGAAATCTATGATGTGTCAGCCAGGCATGCACAAGTGGAAGCTGGACCAGTGTATGGTGTGCACCGTGTGCGGAGACTGCACTGGGTACGGCGCCAGCTGTGTGAGCAGTGGCCGACCTGACAGAGTGCCAGGAGGGTGAGAGAAACCAAACAACGCACACAAACGCACAAATCACCATAATCCAGCTATTGACAGCATTTCAGAGCAAGAAATTGCCATGAATTCAGTAATTATTTCATTGTACTAAACAGGCCACAAAGGACATGACTAAAAAAGATTAATTAATAATGTTTATGCTTATCAATTCAAAAATTACTTGACTCTTATAAATAATACATTCTCAAATTAACAAAAAGAAAGAATAAATTAAGGGTGCGTTCACACTTGGCATGTTAAAACGAACCCTGGTGCGATTGCTCTGTTAGTGCGGTTCATTTGTATAAGTGTGAATGCTGCCATCTGAACCCTGGTGCTCGCCAAACAAGCAGATAGATCCTGAAAAGATGGGTCTTGCTCCGCTTCTAAACAAACTCTGGTGACATGGACTAAGGACATGCAAACGAACCAAAAACGGCACAAGATGCAAACCTAAAAAAAACAGAATGCTCAAGCACACCTGTTTTTTTTCTGGTCATAGTCGCGATGTTGCACATCACAGTTCGGTACAGGCATCAGAACCGTGTCTCCTCAGTAGATCTTCATTTGTGTGTGTGACGGAGGGATTCTTGATGCTGTTTTGTGTCCTTTACACATTTTATAAGCTCTTCACGAGTTCTCAGCTGATCAAAATACCATCATATGTAGCTACGCACATACAACAAGCACATTTAGCCCAGAACAGCATTGTTTTAGATGTTCGGTAAATTCCATCGTGAAATATATGAAATAAAAGCCGACCAATCAGGTTGTGAACATATCCTTATGCCTTTAGGTTTAGTTTTAAAATGCCAATGTGAACACTATTGTTTTTTTCTTTTTTTTTTCTTTTGGTCCGTACCAAATGAACCAAGCGAACCGAACTACAAGTGTGAACACACTCTAAGTCATGTTTAAAAATGTAGCTACTTGTTAACTATAAAATAATAAATAAATTATTTTTAATTTGTACTTTAAAATAACATTAAAAAGGAATTCAGTTTATTTGCATTTTTGCAGTATTGAAATGTCACAACAGTATTTAAGGTTTGGAGAAAAAGTCAACTTTAAGCCTCTCTTAATTTCTTTAAATTAATTTTTCTCACTGCAAATGTTTAGAACATACAGGAATGTTCTGTCTTTTTGTACTTTTGTTAAAAATAAATGTAGAAAAGTTGAATACTTTTTATATTTAATCAACTCAAGTAAAAGTACATAATTAAATTCTACTCAATTTTATTTTTTTAATTATTTAATTATAAATACTGTAACGAGAGTAGTAGTTAGTTACTTTTTTCTTCTAATATTTACTATCATCTACAGCTATAGCACTACTGCATTTTAATGCATCGATTATAACCCTTAACCTTTTGTGTGCATCGCTCCTCTGCAGGATTTGTGGCTGCGGCTCTGGCGAGTCTGGCTGTTCATCATGTGGCTGCTGTAAGGCTTGTGCTAGAGAGCTGGATGGTCAGGAGGCAAGACAGAGAGGAATCTTTGATGCTGTGAAGGAAATGATACCGCTGGACCTGCTCTTAGGTACTGAGGTGACATCCAGGAACATTCAGTACAGCTCCATAACCATCTAATCATATCATATCACTTTCCTGTCTGTGATGAGCCATTTTCTTGTCAAATGTTGAAACCATATTGTCTGCATGCATGAAATATTCAGATTAGGGAAGGGCAGAATGAAAATTCAACAATTGCAAATTAAACAAAATTTTTACAATATCATTTAAAGTCACCATAAAATGCAAGTTGCGATTAGTCTTTTCTTCCCTATCATGACATAAATTTGATTGGATCGTTGTCCCGCTCTCACACCAGTAAACGCGTCATCAGAGGAGAGGGAGGGGAAATTATTTTTATCAAAGATTTGAAGGGCAAATTTTAAAATACTTTTGTGCACGGATAAAGCATTTATAATAAATACTGCAATATTCCATAAAAATTTAGATTTGTCCATTTTGATTTTATGGTGACTTAAATAACGTAATAATGTGGAAAAAATATATTAGTTTAATATTTAAATATTTAATTTTTAAATATTTTTATTTTTTTTTGGCACGAGGAAAATAAAGCAACAAAAAAGATTTAAAAAATCATATCTGCTGTTGATCACAAAAAATAAATATATATATATATATATATACACATACATTGTAGCATTCATAAAAACTATATTGATCTAGCTCTAATTTCTACAATGTCAACGGTCATACTGTCCAGTCCTAATAGAGGGCATTGGTCACTGGCTGCTTTGGCAATGTTGTCTGTATGCCTAGTGAAGCAGCACTGTGTGTGTGTGTGTGTATCATCTCGCTGCTCTTGTCTCTCACTGTCTTGCACTGCATCTCATGCTCATCATTCACTTGCCTGTGTTGTTTCTCGTTTGTCTCCTCCTTTGCCCCCGCCTGTGCTGGACCTCTGTTATTTTAGCTGTGCCTGTCCCTCCTCCCCCAGGCGTCAATATAGAGGAGCACATCCAGATTCGACAGGAGGAGAAGAGACAGCGCATCAACCGCCGGCACCGGCTGGAGGAAGGTCGAGGTATGATGCCTACATGACCAGATCCCAGAATAAACCCAGACACCCGCCACGTGTGTGCCACACACACACACACACCTCTCGCAACTGTGTGTTGTGTTACTGCACTATAATGCAGCTTTTCAAATGCTCATAGGATTTACTGTGTAAAGCCAGAGCTGGACGATATATAGAATATTCACAATATATTATAGGAATTTTAATATACAACACAATAGGAATTTTGCCCACTATTGTTGAAATGTTTGGGGTTGGTAAGATTATTTATGTTTTTGAAAGTCTCTTATGCTCACCAAGGCTGCATTTTATGTGATCAAAATACAGTAAAAACAATAATATGGTTAAATATGTTTACAATTTAAAATAACTGTTTTCTATTGTAATGTATTTTAAAATAGGATTTATTCCTATAATGGCAAAGCAGCATTATTGAATGTTTTCAGTTTCACACGATCCTTCAGAAGTCCCCCTGATCTGGTGCTGAAGAAACTTGTGCTGCTTAATATTTTGTGGAAACTGTGATATATTTTTCAGGATTCTTTGAGAAATGGAATGTTCAATGAACAGCATTTATTTGAATAGAAATCTTTTGTAACATTATAAATTATTTTGTCACTTTTGATCGATTTATTGAATCCTAAAACTATTAATTTCTTAAAAATCTTACTTGCCCTAAACTTTTGAACTGTAGTGCTAAATTCAGCAACATTATGAATATTGAGAGTTTCAGTAGCAAAAATTGCTTTTGAATAATTTTTTGAACTGTTAAATTCAAAGTTCAGATTCCTTTGCATCATTGCTCAGAAGTGTAAACACATTTGTCATGAATTAGAAGTCTTTAGTAAACTATAGATAAACATTGCTGTATTGGTCTCCCTGGTATTCATATGTCTCGAGTATTTTAGATCTTTTTTTTTTTTTTTTTACTTATTTTAGTACTTAAATTACACATTTTGAATTTCTTACAGCAAATAAATAAACTTTGACATTTTATATATATTTTTTTAATATATTTTATATATTTGTTACATTTTATTTATATTTAAGTTTTTAGGTATATCGTCCAGCCCTAATATTATACATTTTTACATCAAAACTATTTTTGGACCATAATATGACATGAGAATGCCATAGACAGGCCACTGCGAATGTTACTAATTTTTTCCCCCTGACAAAACATCTAATCATAATCCATTCTCCAGTTCTCTCTGTCATATACAATCTTGATTATGAGCACTTCATACATTTTCCATAATATTTTCCTCTGGGTTCAAGGATGGAGTATTATTACCTACTCAATAATACTCTAAAGCGGACTGATCACCCGAACTATCAGCCTTCTACTTTACGTGTGCTTGTCTCCTATGGGAGTGGGTTGCTTGTGGAAATTCCCTTCTCGCTTGTTTTTTTCATAATGTACCATGTGTAATATACCATGTTTTATTTTCCATTTGTGAGATGCTCTTCCCCATGCATGTGAAAGTTTCTCTCTCCCCCCCATAGGCCCCCTTGTTTTCCCTGGTCCCCTTTTTATGAACCAGCGTGAGCAGGTGCTAGCAAGAATAAGACCCCTTCAAGCCTTTAAGCTAATGCGGGAGAGACTCAAAGGTACTGCGGTCTTCACTACAGACTCCACCTGGAGCCCAATAATGTCCTTCTTTCTCCTTTCCTTCAACAAGCTGTACTCTACCACTTTCTTTGGACCCAATAACATCTATCTGTCTGCATCTCTTCCTCTACCTCTCTGGTGAAAGAATAAAGACCTAACTTTACTACCACTTTCTCTTCTAACATAATAGTCAGTTGGACAAAAGTTGTATGCTGTGCTCAGTGCTTTAAGCAATCAGACCCTGCAGTCAGGTGAAAAATATCAGTGCTAAGGTTTACGATTAAACCAAACGGATCATTTACCTCAACTAGACTGAGACTAGAGAATTGTCATGTTGTGGTAATTGTTATTGGGAAAACATTGTCCAAATCTTAAATAGCACAAGTGGGGTTTTTTCTTCATCATAGTCATAGTATCATAGTTTTCACAAGGGCTTAAAATAAATTCTAGTGCATGGGCAATATAAATAGAACTTTGTGCCTTGTAGTTATTTTAATCACCATCTGGATGCGTTTTATTATTTACCCAATCCAATATCTAGGTCAATATCAGAACTTTTTTTTATTTTTAAAGGAATAGTTCACCAAAAAGTAATTTTATTATGTACTCACTGTCATATCGTTCTAAGCTCATTTGATGTTATAATATTAGTTAAGATTATATTTTCTTATTTTATCTGTGAGGAAAAAAGGGATTTTTCTAGAATTGCATCTTTTCATGCATCTCTTTTCCATACAAAAGCAGTTTACTGTAGGCTGTTAAAGCAGCAGAAGTCTCAATTTGATTGGTTATCTCCTCCAACATAATTTAGTGCAGCAGTAGTTGACATTGTCTTCATCTTTTTTATCATGGGTGGCAACTAGCGTTAGGGTGCAATACTGCCACCTATCATGTTGGCATGTCAAAAAGATGGTTACGGGCACTGGATTACCATAGTACCATGTTATGTGTAGTATTATCAAAGTTGGTATTTCATTTATTTAAATAAAATGTGACATCAATACCGGTATTGCGACACCCCATGTCTATTATGACCACAACTGCCAAGGTCCAAAAATGACAAAAAAAGACATCCAAACATCATGTTAGCAATTCAACCGTATATCAAGTGTATGCACGTACATCAACAAACAAAACCTTACAACTATCCACACATATAATTTCACGCTTCTGAACAGATTCAAGCCGCAATCATAATGACATCTTAATGCTTAAGCTGACAAAATCTTGAAGAAGTACAGTACTAACTTATCCAGAAAAAAAGGTAACAAATAGATCCCAGATCTCAGAAAATATACCAGTGTTGCCCTTTATCGCATACCTATTTTTTTCCACATGAATGAAGCTCATAACATCTCTCAGCCAGTCATCGAAAGATGGAGGGGAATTTTGTTTCAACAGCAGGAGAATGCACCATCTAACTAATAATGTCACTGACTTGCCTAACATTTGGAGGAAGTCCAAAAACTGCAACCAGAGGGCAAGGCTCAATCTGTTTCTTTGTCACTTAGGAACAACAATTAAAGATTGATAGCCAAAAATAAGTTATGGATGGACATATCCAAAACATTGGTTATGTATTAAAACTGCAGGAGCCTGATGGCTACAATTACACGGAGGATCAACACCAGGCTTGATTTTTGCCAACCTCACTTTTGCCCAGTAAATTCGATGAATACATTTTAATTGGATGAGACTATGACATGCACAAGAGGAATGAACATGTAGAAGAGGTGTGAACACGGGACAGGATCTGGTTCCAAGTCTCATCTTCAAATGTGAGGCAAAGATCCGACTCCCACTGCTGTTTAATAAATATGAGAGAGAGGAGATGGAGGAAATCAGAAGATTTGGCATAAGATTTAACAAATTAACACAGTCTCTCCATTTAAGAAAATGTTTTCAAAAATTAGAAGCGTTCTAAACTAATGCACTTTCTTCACTGTAGCTAAAACACACACCCATTCAGACACTCACTTTCACAGAAACATTCATCAACATAGAAACTTCTCAACGCTGCCCTGCTGTGTTTTTTTTTTTTTTTTTTTTTATGAATAGAATATCGAACTGGAGATTGCTAAACTGCAAGCTCACTGGTGTTTTCAGAAAGCCAGTGCTTTTATCCACGGTGGAGACAGAGCATGTGCACATGGATGCCAGCTTGAGAAAAATAAGTAAAACACATAGCAGATATTTCC
>CM031951.1:41640994-41710994 GCA_018749465.1 Paracanthobrama guichenoti | reverse complement strand
GCGACATGAGAGCTGTGATTTTTATTTAAAAAAATTTTTAAACAAGGTATCTGTTATTGAAGAATTGAGCAGTTTAAAAACTATATTAGATCTAACAGCAAACCGTCGCCTGTGAAAGCAAAATAGCAGACTGTGTGATTAAACGTTAAATTTATTTAGAAAAAGCTTTTATTAACGTTATAAGTGGACCTCAGGGGGAATAATAATAATAAAATAATAATAAATTAAACTCTCTCATCCCAGTCTTATAGTTGTAGTATGTCAGTTGTTCTTTTCCATTCTGTTCAGGTTGTCTCGACACACTGGCTGCGATGCAGGAGCTGAAGATGGGTGTGGCCAGTGCTGAGGAAGAGACGCAGGCTGTGATGAAGGTCTACTCTAAAGAGGACTACAGTGTGGTCAATCGCTTTGAGAGTGAGTTCATCAAAAATGTTATATGTTTTATGACACTATAGCTGTTACTTTTCTAAATAATATTTTAGAAGGGGCATTCACATGCACAACTTGTGGACAAACAGCCAGTAGTCAATCATTTTAATGAGTGTTGGCGATTTCCAGCAGCATGAGTGATTTGACTAATTTATCTGAATTTTTAAACTAAAATGAAAGGTAATTATTATTTTTTATTTATTTTAAATTTTTTTGCACAATGTTTTTTCTAGGCCATGGAGGAGGCTGGGGTTACTCTGCCCACTCTGTGGAAGCCATCCGCTTCTGCGCCGATGCTGACATCTTGTTAGGGGGTTTGGGTCTTTTTGGAGGCAGAGGGGAGTACACTGCAAAGATCAAGGTCAGGTGCTATCTGAGTTTCTTTGTTTTGACCTTCAGTCCACTTCATTCTCATGAGTTTTCTGATTTTTGGTTTGTGATTGAAAGCTGTGATTGTGTTTGCAGCTGTTTGAGCTGGGTCCAGATGGAGGAGACCATGAAACTGATGGAGACCTACTGGCTGAGACAGATGTTCTGGCCTATGACTGTGCTGCTCGGTATGCCTTTATACAAGTACCATCCAAAACAACAGAACAATTTAATTGTTTCAAGAGTGCTGGTTGAGTAGTGTATCTAGAGAACAGGATATATGCTGTAGTTATGTATATATTTAATTTTTATATTTTCAGTTTTCATCTTAATTTTCTTTTTATATATATATATTAAACTAACTGAAATAAAGAGTTTAAAGTTTCAATACTAAAATGACTATATATATATATATATATATATATATATATATATATATATATATATATATATATATATATATATATATATATATTTATTTATTTATTTATTTATTTATTTATTTTTTTTTTCAGATTTATTTAAATTAATGAAAATTCTGCACACTTTTCAAAGCAAAACATTGCAGAAAAATATAAATACTGATGTAATGATTTGTGATGGTTTGTTTTATGTATCCAGGGAGAAGTACGCCATGATGTTTGATGAGCCTGTGCTGCTGCAGTTGGGCTGGTGGTATGTGGCGTGGGCTCGTGTGTCTGGACCCAGCAGTGACTGCGGCTCCCACGGCCAGGCAACCATCACCACTGATGATGGGTATGAACACACTCATTACTGTTATTATTTATAATACTAGAAGGCAAGGAACATCATCGTTAACTCTTTCCTGCAGTGTGGTGTTTCAGTTCAAGAGCTCGAAGAAATCAAACAACGGTACTGATGTGAATGCTGGACAAATACCTCAGCTGCTGTATAGGTACATAGGAAATTTTACTTCTGTGTCTGTTACTTTGGTGTATCAGGTGTATTATTTCTTTCACATACCCATGTTGTTCTGATTTTCCAGGTTGCCCTCTAATGATGGTAACACATCCAAAGGAAAGCAGCAGACCAGTGAGCCTGTTCACATCCTCAAGCGTTCTTTCGCCAGGACCGTGTCAGTGGTATGTGTGCACAAAAATTGCTTATGGGCCAATAATGTGAAGCTTAAATGTTTTTTTTTTTTTTTCCTCCATATCCAATAATATCCTCGAAAAAGACATTCAATGTAATTCATATTTTCGTACAAGCTGTACGTAAAATATTTGATTACGTTTTACTTGATGGTTACACCACTTGACACAAGTTACTGAAGCCAAGTTTTGTTGAAAATTTTAATTTCTTTTCAAAAATGTATCAAACTGACAAATGTTGTTTGTGTGAGGGCTTAATGTAAAAAATGTCTAGGCGGTGTAACTGGTGATTTTAATGAATAAAAGTCACATTAAAGACTTTTAATTCTGAAATTCTGTACACAAGCAGTGAAACAGTTTTGTATGAAATAGTTTTATATTAAAACAAGATTTTCCCAAATCAAAGTCAGTGTGGTATAACCATTATGATTTGAAGCCCTTTTTAGGCAATGAAGCCCCTTTTTGGATTTAGAAAATATACTTTTTACTTGGTTATACCACTTACACAAAAATGTAAGCTGTCATAAATATACAGCTACTTAGGACTTGGCACATTTTAAACTAGATTATAAAAAGACACTTATTTTCCACCAGCCCGGGCTGGCATCCATTGTCATTGACCCATAAATGTGCTCATGCTGATAGTTTGACTGGCAATTTCCTGAAAAGGAGATGTTAGTGTTACTAGCTTGTATTTTCACATAATATCTTAAAATTGTCTTAAAATAAAATTAGCAAGGAGCAGATGTACAGCAGCCAATTTGGAATGGTTTATTTTAGAGTATTGTTATTGCTTGTTATTCTTTAAGGAAATCCCTTTACTATTGGCGCTTTTTTCTTGGCCTATCCGCTTGTTGCAGTCAAATGAATGAGCCAAGCTAGTAATAGGTCAGATCCTTGGTTCATTTCCAAGTTGTGTGTGTTTGTTCTTGTCAGGACTGTTTTGAGTCTCTGCTGAGTATCCTGCACTGGAGCTGGACCACGCTGGTGTTGGGGGTGGAGGAACTGAGGGGACTGAAGGGTTTCCAGTTCACAGCCACCCTTCTGGATTTGGAGCGCCTGCGGTTTGTGGGCACCTGCTGTCTGCGACTGTTGCGTGTCTACATCTGCGAGATCTTTCCCATTTCTGGTATTAAATCTCCTCTGTTGTTTAAAGGGGTTAAAGTGGCACCTCACTAACAACTGAAAATTGGCTGAAAAATCATCGATAAATGATATAGCAAACATCTTCAAGGGACAGTTCACCCAAAAAATTGTATTCTGTCATTAATTGCTCACCCTGATGTTGTTCCAAAACCTGTTAGACTTTCATTCACCTTCGGAAAACAAATGAAGATATTTTTGATGAAATTTGAGAGCTTTCTGTCCCTCCATAGACAGCTACGCAACTGACACTTTGATGCTTCAAAAAGTTCATACAGAGATTGTAAAACTAATCCATATGAATTGAGACATGATCGCTTTATATGATGAACCAATTGAATTTAGGCTTTTATTCACATAAAGCATTTATCAACACACATCAATTGTGGTAAACAGAAGCTCAAGCATGTTCACTTGATGTGCAAGAACCAGTGAATTTCATTCTCGTGTTACGCAGCACGTTTCAGCTTCAGCAAGATCCAATGAGGTTCTTTTTTGTGTTACACAGCACTATGAATGCCATGATTAACCGATTTCTCACTTAACCACGCTTAAAAACGTCACGGTTAATTAACCGTAAGGCTCTGCTACACAGAGTGTTTCTTTTGCATGGAACGGAACTGTTGCAACTTGCACAAAGTTACACCAGCAGTGCACCAGCTTAAAGTACCGTGCTTTTCAGAGACACGGAGGCTACTACTGTACACCAAACGGCAAAGCTTTATTTCCACCAAAGAAACGCCTGAAGTTGGCAGTCTATAGCTGAGCCCCCAGCGTGAGGTTTTTTTTAAGCGACCATTATTTTAGAACATATTATTTCCATGCTGATGCGTCAAGCAGTCACAATACAGATAAGTATTGCATTTATTTAGTTTTTCCTTATTTATTTAAAATATTTACAAAATTGTTAACTATATCAGGAATTATGATATATTCCGATTGTCAAATATGTGGAAGTGAATGTGTTTTGTCGTTTAAACACCTTTATAATGATCATGTTAGTTGATGTAACGCACAATGAGTTTGCAATTCAGAGAATCTGTTCTCATCATGTAAATCCATAACTTTTCCCCAAAATACAAGTGGCCAGTGAACATAGGAGAAGAACACACTTTGTTTCATGCACAATGTGTATCTGATATGAATGAAACATTAATTTAAATTATAATTAAAAGCATTATTAGTGCAGCTTCCATAGATATCAGTGTATGGAATTTAAATTTAACAAACTATACATGTCTTTTTTTTTATATAGGCTAGTAATTCATTTAAATGTCTATTTAAATCTCTGAAACCTCAAATAAACATTATGTGGTTGAATAGTGATATATGAAAAGCATTGAGCGCGTCATCTCTCACTCAGCTTCAGCCGAAGCGTGTTTGAAATTTATCAGTGACGCAAACAAACAAACCGGCCACATGTAAAATTAGATGAATTATTAAAAAGATTGGTAACACTTTACAATAAGGTTGTATTAGTTAACATTATTTAATGCATTAGTTAACATGAACTAACCATGAACAACACCTCTGTTCAGCATTAGTTAATCTTTGTTAACATTAGTTCATAAAAATACAGCTGTTCATGGTTTGTTCATTCTCGTGTGTTACACAGCACGTTTGAGCTTCTGCAAGAACCAATGAGGTTCATTCTCGTGTGTTACGCAGCACGTTTGAGCGTCCTTAAGAACCAATGAGGTTCATTCTCGTGTTACGCAGCACGTTTGAGCTTCTGCAAGAGCCAATGAGGTTCATTCTCGTGTTACGCAGCACGTTTGAGCTTCTGCAAGAACCAATGAGGTTCCAATGAGCACGTTTCATAAGAACCAATGAGGTTCATTCTCGTGGTATTCACGCAGCACGTTGAGCTTCTGCAAGAGCCAATGAGGTTCATTCTCGTGTGTTACGCAGCACGTTTGAGCAAGCCAATGAGGTTCATTCTTGTTACGCAGCACGTTTGAGCGTCATAAGAACCAATGAGGTTCATTCTCGTGTTACGCAGCACGCGTTTGGCGTCCTTAAGAACCAATGAGGTTCATTTCGTGTTACGCAGCACGCTTGAGCTTCTGCAAGAACCAATGAGGTTCATTCTCTTGTGTTACGCAGCACGTTTGAGCGTCCTTAAGAACCAATGAGATTCATTCTCGTGTTACGCAGCACGTTTGAGCGTCCTTAAGAACCAATGAGGTTCATTCTCGTGTTACGCAGCACGTTTGAGCTTCTGCAAGAACCAATGAGGTTCATTCTCGTGTGTTACGCAGCACGTTTGAGCGTCCTTAAGAACCAATGAGGTTCATTCTCGTGTGTTACGCAGCACGCTTGAGCGCCCCAAGAACCAATGAGGTTCATTCTCGTGTTTACGCAGCACGTTTGAGCTTCTGCGTCAAGAACCAATGAGGTTCATTCTCGTGTTACGCAGCACGTTTGAGCGTCATAAGAACCAATGAGGTTCATTCTCGTTACGCAGCACGTTTGAGCGCCCCAAGAACCAATGAGGTTCATTCTCGTGTTACGCAGCACGTTTGAGCTTCTGCAAGAACCAATGAGGTTTATTCGTGTGTTACGCAGCACGTTTGAGCTCTCGGTGTTACGCAGCACGTTTGCAAGAACCAATGAGGTTCATTCTTTACGCTTGAGCTTCTGCAAGAACCAATGAGGTTTATTTTTGTGTTGCGCAGCACGTTTGAGCTTCTGCAAGAACCAATGAGGTTAATTCTCGGGTGTTACGCAGCACGTTTGAGCTTCTGCAAGAACCAATGAGGTTTATTTTTGTGTGTTACGCAGCACGTTTGAGCTTCTGCAAGAACCAATGAGGTTTATTCTTGTGTGTTAGGCAGCACGTTTGATCTTCTGCAAGAGGTTTGTTCTCTTGAATTAGTTTTACAATCTCTTTATGAACTTTTAAGCGTCAAAGTGTCAGTTGCGTAGCTGTCAATGGAGGGACAGAAAGCTCTCAGATTTCATCAAAAATATCTTCATTTGTGTTCTGAAGATGAGCGAAAGTCTTACAGGTTTGAAACAACATGAGGGTGAGTAATTAATACAAGAATTATAATTTTTGGCTGAACTATCCCTTTAATTATAATTTGAAGAGAAAGAAGAACATTACATAACACACATTATTCAATATATAGATTTTACTGTTTTTTACAGTTATATACAGTTTACACGCTTTAAAGTAGGCCTATAAATACATACATAAATTAATATTAAATACAGTTTGTAGCAGAAATATTTAAAAACTAAGTATATGTTTTGCATTCTAATAAATTAATTCATTTTACTTGTAAATGTCTTCTTGTAGCTTTTTATTAAGGAAAACACATTATTTGATACATTTTCATTGTGTCCCTAGTATTTCACCGTACTCCTAAATAATTCAACTTAAGAGCACACATGCTCTTAAGTGTGCTGAAAAATAGGTGTTAATCCTTGTTCAAATTGATTTTGAACACTGCTGTGACTCTCTTGACACTGTACAGCTAGACCTTGTCACCTGGTCTTATTGTTATACACGGAAACTGTGCTGTCACTTCTTGCTGAGTCGTACTATCAGTGTCACAAGTGGTATTCCCTTGAGTTACAGATGTAATCTATATTGACTGTCAGGGTCTCATGACACACTAGTCCTTTAAGCACATGTAATGAAGTGGAAGATAGCTTGGGCCAAAGGAATAGTCTTGAGAACCTTTAATTGACAGCATACTGTTTGGACCACATCACATCTACATGTATCTTATACTGCCTGTGTGTGTCTCTTATCCAGCCAGTACCAAAGCTGTTGTGGAGGAGTCCAGCAAGCTGGCAGAGTGTGTAGGAAAGACGCGCAGCCTCCTGAAGAAGATCCTGTCAGAGGGGATGGATAACTGCCTGACCAAGCTGGACAATGACCCGCAGGGATATCTGAGTCAGCCCCTCACGCTGCTGGAGGCTGTGCTGCAGGAGTGCCACAACACCTTCACCGCCTGCTTTCACTCCTTCTACCCCACCCCTGCCCTGCAGTGGGCCTGCCTCTGCGACCTGCTCAACTGCCTGGACCAGGTATTCACAATCATTAGAGATTCTAGTGAAGACATCTTTATTTATATAGCGCTTTTTACAATACAGATTGTTTCATAGCAGCTTTACAGTGAAAGTAATGCAACAAAGTTTGTTTTGGCTGTACAGCAGCTCCAGAAGAAAATAGTGTCATTGTCCAGATTAAGTAAGTTCAGTGTAGACTCGCCCTCATCTCTTTCCAAACTCGTATGGCTTACTTTCTTCGTGTAACACAAAAGATATTTTGAATAATGTTGCCAACTCGTTGATGATTCGGGTTCCAGTGATTTCCACTATATGGAAAAAATACAGTGGAAGTCAATTTCCCAAAACAGTCTGGCCATCAACATTCTTCAAAATATCTTATTTTATAGTTCGCAGAAGAAAGAAAGTGAGTAAATGATTCCAGAATATTAATTTTTAGGTAGACTATCCCTTTAAGTCAGCAAATAGCTAATATGGTCTGTTCTCAATATGGTCTGTTCTCTGAATCTCAATAAACCTGACAAGAACATTTCCAGGTCATAATTTCATGTAATTTCATTTAATGTAACAATGTAATGTTTAATAAATAATGATTTATTCTTTAAAATATAAAGTATGTATCCTTTAAAATATATAATGTGGTTGTTTGTATTGTACTGACTTTAATTTATGCTCTGTAATACAATATATTAAAGTAATTTTGTTACAAATTTTAAATGATGATTTAATGATGATCAACATTTAAAGGTGCCATAGAATGAGTTGAAACAATATTTTAAATTGTTCTCTAATATCTACATAGAGGATATGTGGCTTATTTAAGGGTTTTACAGGTCCTTTTACAACCCTAGAAATTGTCCCTAGAATGAAAGGTCTGATTTTGCCTTATTTGGAAGGGTCATGAATAATAATGTTGAGATCATATGTACAATCTTTTTGTTAATGCTTTGGAAAAGATTTATATATATAGTGTATGCGTATGTATGTTTCTTTTAATTTTGGGGTGAAATGTGACCTAGATATGTTTTTGTGAGATTCGGCTCTCTGAGAGGCTTTTTCAGCTGAACCACATTCAGTTCCCAGCTCACTCTGCAAATGAGCCACTTGACAGATTTAGGCTTGATGAATTTGAGCTTTAAAATATCTCCAATGACACTCTCTTAATCAGAAAGATTATCTTAAAAAATATATATATATATATATATATAAATAATTTCTTAGGAACACAGTTGTTACTCGAATGGTATCGGACATGTAGTCCGGTTAATTGCAGCAAGGCTCTACTAATCATAACATTGACCTTCATGTCGACCTCCAGGACATTCAAGAGGCGAACTTCCGCACATCGAGCAGCCGTCTGCTGGCTGCGGTGATGTCAGCTCTGTGTAACACGTCGGTCAAGCTGACCTCCATCTTACCCATCGCGTACGACGGGGAGGTGTTGCTGCGCTCCCTTGTCAAGCAGGTCAGCACGGAGAATGACTCTGCTCTCGCTCACCGCTTCCCCCTGCTGGTGGCACACATGGAAAAACTCAGCCACGTGAGTAGCATCGCCTGTTCAAACATGCATAATCAATTTATTTTAAAATTAAAAATTTTATTAATTTCCATCTGCCTCAGCGTTTATAAAATACTCTGTCGTGTTTTGATCAGACGGAAGAGAATCTCATGGGTATGACGACTTTCCGGGAGGTTCTGGAGAAGATGCTTGTCATTGTGGTGCTTCCTGTGAGGAAGAGTCTGAGGAAGGAGGTTGAGCTCTTTTCTCCTCATCTGGTGTCCAACACCTGTGGCCTGCTGGCCAGTATTGTCAGTGAGCTCACCGCCTCTGCTCTTGGATCTGAGGTTAGAAGGACAAATCTCCTACTAGTTTCTCATTCCTCTCTTCCTCGCATACACACACTCCTCGTGTCTTTGCCCGCAGAGCATTCGCCTGCTGCTCTAATTGCATTACAGCCACCGATTGGCCATAAATAGCTTTTAGATGGTGGAGGAAAAATTCTGTCTCTCCGTTTCATGGGATCTTCATGTCAAGATTCAAGATTCAAGAGTTTTATTTGTCACATACACAGTTATATACAGAATATACAACCGGCAGTGAAATGTAAAATGTAAAATGTTCATGAATCTGCATCCGTATAGCTCCACAGAAACCTCCGCACATCTGTTATTCTGAAAGTTCAAACAAACCCTGTCCCATGTCCTTTATTTAAAAAAAGAAATGAATAAATATATAGTTTATAAGGTAAAATTTGAAGTATTGAAGTACCTGTACTTTATTACATATTTTGTAATCTGATCATTAATAGTGTGCTACTCCAACTGGACTGTTTTAACATTTTACCATGTGTTTAAAACCATTGAATGCTGTAGATTTATTTCCAATAATCGCACAAAAATGGAAAGTGCACAGATTCTATGTAGCCTGCTCATTTGGGATTGTGGTAGTAGGAAGCTGAGTCATGAGAGAACAGGTGTGTCCTCCACAGGACCACAACAGTCTACTGCAGTCCGTCTCTCTCCTCTCTCTCACGGCTTTGGAAAAGGCTATTGGCTTGTTGCCATGGTAACTGGCATGTCATGCTTTGTTCAACTATGTTATCCTGACTGTTACAGCTGCTTTGCTGCTCTTTAACACTGTTTGTTACCAAAGAAGGAATATAAATCGTATGCTGGCTAATAGAGTTGCAAAAATGGCATCCAGTCTCTGTTGTTTGCAATATACGCAGGAAGAGCAGGGTTTTAGCTGTTGGTTGTCATGGAGGCTCCTGTTCAGTAACAAAAACATCCTCTCTCAGTTAGTCTTATCTGGCCTACTGCCACCTGCTGGAAAAACATTTTTAAAGGATAGTTGACCCAAAAATATTGGATTTTTCTTTTCCATTTCCAAATATCCATATCCAAAACAAATTTAAAATGTAAAAATGCCTCCAAACTAAATGTAAGTTCTTGTGTACACTTTTGAAACTTCTTGACTGTTGTTGTGCAGGTGGACGGGCTGAACTCCCTGCACTCTGTGAAGTCCACCCCCAATCGCTTCACTAAGACCAGCCAGGGACGCAGCTGGAACACGGGGAATGGCTCCCCCGACGCCATCTGCTTCACTGTGGACAAGCCAGGGGTGGTGCTGGTGGGTTTCTGTGTATATGGGGGAGGAGGCATCCATGAGTATGAGCTGGAGGTGCTCGCTGATGATGTAAGTTCTTTTCTTTATTCATCACCTCATGGCTCATGAAAGCTACACTTATACCATTTAAAGGAATAATTCACCCAAATATAAAAATGTAGGTGTATATGGCTTTCTTATTTTAGCCGAACACAATCGGAGTTAGACTATATTGCCAAAAGATGCCTGGCTGTACATGCACATGAACTTTAATGACATTCCATTCTTAATCACCAAACTGTTCCCACAAAGTTGGAAGCATGAAATTGTCCAAAATGTCTTGACTGGAACTAAGGGGCCAAGCCCAACCCCTGAAGAACAACCCTACACCATAATCCCCCCTCCACCAAACTTTACATTTGGCACAATGCAGTCAGGCAAGTACCGTTCTCCTGGTAACCGCCAAACCATCCATCTGAAGCATCCATAGGATTGCCAGATAAAGAAGCGTGATTCGAGTCCAGTGGTGGCATGCTTTACACCACTGCATCCAACGCTTTGCATTGCACTTGGTGATGTAAGGCTTGGATGCAGCTGCTCGGCCATGGAAACCCATTCCATGAAGCTCTCTACGCACTGTTCTTGAGCTAATCTGAAGGCCACACAAAGTTTGGAGGTCTAGTTATTGAAGTTGGCGACTTCTACGCACTGTGCTCCTCAGCATGCGCTGACCCTGCTCTGTGATTTTACGTGGCCTACCACTTCGTGGCTGAGTTGCTGTTGTTTCCAATTGCTTCCTCTTTGTTATAATACCACTGACAGTTGACCATGGAATATTTAGTAGTGAGGAAATTTCACGAATGGACTAATTTCACAGGTGGCAACCTATCACGGTACCCATTCTTTCACACATGTTTGTAGAAGCAGTCTGCATGCCTAGGTGCTTGATTGTATACACCTGTGGCCATGGAAGTGATTGGAACACCTGAATTCAATGATTTGGAGGGGTGTCCCAATACTTTTGGCAATATAGTGTACATTTAAACAATACCCTGGCTCTTCCTAGCTTTGTAATGGCATTAAATAGTCCCAGAGTTTTTGAAACGGCAAAAAGCACATCCATCCACGCATCCATCCAGTGCATCCAATGGCTGTACGCACATTCACAACAGTTACGTGGGTTTTCGCGAAGGGCGCCTATTCTCGCCTTCAAAAACTCAGGCACTATTCAATGCCATTACAAAGCTGGGAAAAGCCAGGATATTATTTTATATAACTTTGTGTTCAACTGAAAGAAAAAGTCATATACACCTAGGTTGGCTAAAAATGCTGTTATTTTTTACGTGGAACATGAAAGGAGGATTTTTTTAAGAAGCTTCTCATTCCTTTAACTCCATGTGAATGAGTTCTCATAATGTCTTACCCTGTTGTTTTTCTATGTGTTCCTGTTCTGTCCATCTGTCCTGTTTTATCAGGCTCAGACAGAGCACCCTGGAGATTCCGCCCACTCTCACAGATGGACGTCTCTAGAACTGGTCAAAGGCACTTACAGCACTGACGACTCCCCCAGTGACATTGCTGAGATCCGTCTGGACAAAGCTGTTCCTCTGAAGGTGCTGTGAATTTTACACATGAATCACACAAAGCATGAACTTCACTTTGGCAAAAACTCATTTCCACCCTGTTGCTCTTGCAGGAGAATGTGAAATATGCTGTCCGTCTGCGTAACTATGGCAGCCGCACAGCCAATGGGGATGGAGGCATGACAACCGTACAATGCTCTGATGGAGTTGCCTTCACCTTCAGCACCTGCAGCCTGAGCAGCAATGGCACCAACCAGACCAGAGGCCAGATCCCTCAGATTCTCTTTTATAGGTCCGCACTATATATTCTTAGGCTTGATAAACCCAGTCTGATCTGCTGGCAATTTGATTTCGCCCTGCAAATCAGTCTGGAAGCCTGTACATTAATTTCTATTGCTTCTGTTGCACTTTTGCGGGACCCAATCACAGACTGGCTTATCCACCTGGCGCTCTATTGGTGGGTTTAACACGATGATGGATAGAGAAGCGATGAGTCATTGCCCGTTGATCACGCCTCTTGTGGTCTGATTGGTTGAAGGACTATCCAATTGCGTACAGAGTCATTTGAACTATGCCCGTTGATCACGCCTCTTGTGGTCGATTGTTTGAAGGACTATCCAATTGTGTACGGAGTCATTTGATTATGCTCGTTGATCTCGCCTCTTGTGCAGTAGAAAATATAGAGCAGACTCCCCAGACCAATGCTCAATCTTAAATTGAGCTTGGTCTGGTGATAGCCAGACAAATATTTTATTTTATCCGCCTACAATATTCCTCCTTATTTCCAAAGGATGCAACACCTTCTTGACGGCGATTGTTTGTTACAGGAGTGAATATGATGGTGACCTGCAATCACAGCTGTTAAGCAAAGCCAATGAAGAGGACAAGAACTGCAGCCGTGCTCTTTCTGTAGTCAGCGTGGTGGTGCGGGCGGCCAAAGACCTCCTCCACAGGGCCTTTGCTGTGGACGGTGAGGATCATTTCCTTAGGTTTCCCAAATACTACTCTGCACAAAAACAGTCACAGCCCACCTTGCACTATTTGTTGAGCTAATGTTATTATGATAGAAATAAGAAATCTAATTTTATGTTATGTGAACATTTTGGATTAAAACATTTTTTTCATGATAATTAAGCATCTCATTACCCTAATGCAAAAAAAAGCTAATTACCGTGACGGACATAAACATTCTTTTAATTGAACAGTGTTTATTGATCATGTATAGCAATGTAAATCTCATGAGATTCCTCATTTAAGGTAATGGGATTTTTAAAAAAGAAAACAAACTGCATTACGGTAATAATGAGAACTGGGGAAAATATGCTTAATTGTCATAAATGTATCGTTTTCCTGCATTGAGTTTTCTTTCATGCAAAGAACAAAACACAAAATTGTCAGTATCTTCGTAAGCACCGTCTTAAATAAGTTATAAAGTCTTTAATGAACAAGCTGTGAGAAAATAGGTTGCGTGTCATATGCGTCCGGTCTTAAAGTGACAGCAGCCTAATAAACCTGCTGCTGTCTGTCATTTGATGTTAATTAAATAATTTATGGCGCACCAAATCAGCATATTAGAATGATTTCTGATGAATCATGTGACACTGAAATCTGGAGTAATGATGATGATAAATTCATCTTTGCATATGACACAGGATTTTAAATTATATTAAAATAGAAAACAGTTATTTTAAATCGTAATATTGCACCATATATATACGCAATTTATTGTTTTTCATTTGATTTTGGGGTTACCTGGGTTGTTTTTGTGAGATTTACCCTTATAGATCAGCATCATTAGTTATTTGCTATTAGTCTGTTCGATGTACATTGATTTGATGTTACTGATGTCTCTACAGTTGAAGACATTCCTGAACTCCTGAGTTCCTCCAGTCTCTTTTCGATGCTGCTACCTCTTATTTTGGCATACATTGGTCCTGTGGCTGCATCTGTCCCTAAGGTAATGGTGTTTTTCTTGGTGGAATTGGCAACAATGTGATATGGATCCTCTGCCTGTCTAATGTTAGCTTTACTGTTTACTTTTCTCACAATACCTTCGCCTAACTGTTTTAAATTTTATAATTTTCTATTAGGCTGCAGTGGAGGTATTTGGTTTGGTTCAGGAACTTCTTCCAGCTGTTTCTGCCCTGAACCAGAAATATGCACCGCCTGCCTTCAATCCTAACCAATCCACAGACAGCACCACTGGAAACCAGCCGGAGCAGGGCCTATCAGCTTGCACCACCTCCAATCATTATGCTGTCATAGAAAGTGATCACCCCTACAAGCAGGCTGGTGTCACCCAGTACAAGGTACAACATTAGTGTTCTTCCTGATATTCATCAAAATGAGGGAAGTCAAATCAAATCTATCTAGCAACCGCCTAGTATTACTCTGACAACTACCTTGAACATCTTAGCAACCATCTAGCAAGAAGCACTGATATAGCAATGCGTCTCAGAGCAGCTTGTTTCATTAAGTGTCTTGGTGCGCATTGTTAACGAAACTCGTTGGCATTACAGCAGAGAATACAAATTTGTTTTCACTGTTATACGGTGGGGGGCACTATTATGCATCTTCTGAAAGAGTGCTGAATCTCATGCACAAAACACAGGTGAAGAGGAATCAGAAACAAGCGATAGCAAATGTAAGCAGATGCATATGTAAAATTAAAATTAATACAGTTACTTGCATGTTGTGGCATTGCTGTCGAGTCCATAGTCGAAATTGCGACTGATCTACCAAAGAATCCACAGTGAAGTGTACTGCATACAAATAAATAATGCTCAACTGAGATAATTAACATTGTTGAAAATAAATAACCAGTTTCTTTGGAAGGTAATGTTATTTTTAGTCCTGTATTGCTCTTCTCTCCTTGTCATCTCACTAACATGTCAGTGGGCGTGGCCAGAGTTGCAACGATAAAGTAGGCGTTGATCATCTTCTGCAGAGGCGGTCATAGATGGGCACATTCCACCACGAGTCATTCTCTGGACTTAGTTACAATAAAAGCTGTTTTTGGACTAACAACGAAGTTTTCAGTTCTGAAACTTACAGGATATTCTGATAATATTATAACCTCTTGTATCAAAACCTCAAGGAAATATTATTTCTCAGTTCATGACCCCTTTAATGTTGAACCTTTAGCATAATTTTAGAACACACTATACTGCCTAGTAACCACCCAGAATACACTAGCAAACACAAAGCCTTCAGTACTTCAAAATATACCTTTTAACTGACCAAGTATTCAAACAAAATAAGGCCTTCATAACCTTTGTTTTTAACATTTCAACATTTGAATTCTTTCAAGCCAACATTCAGCTTGTTTTGACAAATTATTTTTCTTGTTACATAATGAGATGCGGTATGACTAGTGTACCTTAAGAGCACTTAAATCACATTCCCATGCTCTGGCGTTTCAGGTTTCCTTCCCAGACTGCGTTCGCTGGATGACCGTTGAGTTTGATCCTCAATGTGGCACAGCGCAGCCAGAAGATGTTCTCCGTCTCCTGATCCCCAGCCGATCAATGCACTTCTCTGGACTCGGCTCCAAAGCTCTGGCTCACGAGACCATCAACAGCTGGACCGAGCTCAAGAAATTCTTTGGCTCCACTGGCTGGCCCACCGCTGTCTTGGTGCTGCCAGGTAACAGTGATGTCCCTGTCCACCAAGCTTTATAAATGTGTACTTTATCCCTTCATGCTGATTAAGGTGCTGTTGACAGTATTAGTAGATGTTTACTTAACACCATTCCCAGAACACTTCCAGGCCCTTGAGCGAGAGTCTTTACTCTGTCAACAGATAAATCTTTTATATGTGATACCAAAGAGGGTTTATAAACACCACATCTCAACAGGAAGATTGTGGGGTTGTTTACAGAATATTATCTATATGAGGACTGTTTATGAGAACATTATTATTGCTCAAAATGCTCAAAATCATTTCCATTTCCTTATGTAAGGTAATGAAGCCCACTTTTCCTTGGAAACGGCATCAGATTATGTGAAAGATGAGAAAGCCTGTTTCTACGGATTCAAAGCTGTAGCTGTCGGTTATGAGTTTAACCCAGGTGTTGATGAGGTATGAAATTTCTCCTTGCAAAACAAATTGGATGCGTCTTAAACCTGAGCCCGATGCATGAAATGTTTGAGGAGCCCATTTGATCTAATTTGTAAAACAAGTAATAATTATCATGTCAACATTTATAGTAATATTTAGGTAAAGCATACACAGTTCTGTTGCTCATACATGCTGTATATTGACTTTAAAGGGTTCTCATTGATTAACCAATATCAATACTTAAATCAGATGAATCTATATTTTAGATTTGTTTCCAAAACTGGACTAAACATTATGTGCAGCACGTCTCCCATCCAAAAACCGTAATAAGCTTTGTGCTTTGTTCCTTTTGATATGGAATGAAGTCTGAGCTTTCATATTCGGTATGTTTTAATTTGAAATTCAAACAATAAATACAGTTTTAGCACTATTTAATGTTCAAGCGTAGCGGCAGTGCATGAAGTTGAATGATGCAACTTACTGAAATATACTGTATTATGTCACAGTGTTTCAATGGCAGAAAGACGTCAGTAAAAAGCTTAGTAAACAATGATGCATAACTTTGCAGTTACCTCAGAAAAGCCATTGAATGACCATAGCTTGATGATTAGCTAGAAAAATAAAAATATATACACTATTACATATTCATAATATTTTTTCTTAACCTGTTTCAATATTTAATGCATGTTTGAATACATTTTTATGACAGTCACCGTTTAAATGTTTATATAAAAAATCTATTGGAGTAGAAAGTTTGTTATTGAAAGTATTGAAAGTTAATATTATAACATTATTATTATGAAAAATGCTTTGTGCAAGTTAAATGTTTGTATACTAATCAGTTGTTAATTTTAACCGTTAATATTATAGTAATGTAGCAACTAACATGATTCCTGTATAGTTTACCATATTAGTTCAGTATTAGTAATGTACCCGATACATCCAAATGAATTGGAATCGGCATTGAATCAAATCACAAGCGTGTGAATCGAAATTGAATAGAATCATGAAATTTGTGTCAATATTCAGCCTTAGAAGCATGTGTATTGAACTGTGGGTGAGAACTATTTTTAGCTTGGACATCCTAAATAAAAAAATATTTTATGTCTACCACTGCTAGTATTTCAGTTATGCATTGCTTCGATTAGTGATTTATACTGCACATGTATTTGAGACATTTGTCATGTGGCTGTGGTTTCAGGGAATTATTCAGCTGGAGAAGGAATTGGCCTATTTAGGAAGCATGTGTGCAGCTGCACTCATGAAAAAGGATCTTGCCCTACCCATAGGTAAGAATGACTGCTGTTGTGTTGGAGAAGATGCATAGAAACTGGAATGTGCCACGCAGTTAAAGCAGCTAACTAACATAATCTGACATCGCTGACTACAGTGGGTGATACTTAAGGGGCAATATCTTTTTAAATACCTTTACACTACCGTTCCAAAGATTTTAATAAATTATATTAAAGACATTTATAATGTTGTTACAAAAGATTTCTGTTTCAAATAAATGCTGTTCTTTTGAACTTTCTATTCATTAAAGAATCCTGAAAAAAAGTGCATCACTGTTTCCACAACTAAATATTTTTTAAAAATCAGTTAATCTAAGTACACGGTGCGATGATTATTGATTTTTTTTTTGCTGTCGTATGCTCGCAGGCGTTTTTTTTTCTCTCTCTCTGCATCGAGAATGTTACGTGCACCTCCCAACCTCCCAATAATTTTCAGCCGGCCCAATTTTGACCAGTGTGTAGACTGGCCAAATCATACACAACCACGTCACAGGCTAGAACTATAAACATTATACTAGATATAGTATACACACACACACGTTCAATTTTTCATTAATGCAATTATCTAATCAACCAATCACATGGCAGTTGCTTCAATGCATGTCTTTTTATCTTCTTTCTTTTTTCGTATCCTAATCTATAGCAGCAGCATTCATAGCTCCAGTCTCCATGTTTAGTGTGAAAGCTCATGTGATTGCCGCCGTGCCGTACAGTCGTGATGAGTACCAGCTGCTTTGACCCGATTATCAGGTTAACTACCTCGTAATGTGCAATCGCGCACGACCTCCCGAGTGTCCGAACTTTCAGTGTACGCCCGCCTTAATGTGAACCTTCTGAATTAACTGATTTACTGTTTTTATTTTTGCTTACTGTAAGGCATAATAAAATCTGCCATTTCAAACAGCAGTTTTGTGTTTTGTCATAATACACTGAAAAGTCTTAAAGTATCTTGTTACTGGAAAAGCTGCACTTTTTGAAACATCTGAGCTGCTGTTACGCTAAGTTAGTATCTCCCCAACACTTTTCTTTTATTGTGGTACTGATAAATCATAAGCAAGAACTTCCTTTTGTCTTTTTTTAATCTTATTGTATGGATTATTTACCATCCTACAGGGAATGAACTGGAGGAGGATTTGGAGATTTTAGAGGAAGCCTCACTCCAGGTACTAAATTAGAAATCGTTTTGTTGTGTGTGAGTGCTGCACATCATCAGAATGTGCTCTAATCATGTGTTTGTGTTGAGCAGGTGTGTAAATCCCACTCAGGGCTCCTGGGAAAGGGACTGGCCCTCTCTCACTCTCCCACCATCCTAGAGGCACTGGAGGGGAACCTGCCACTGCACCTACAGACTAACGAACACTCCTTCCTAGAGGACTTCATTACCTGCGTGCAGAACTCCAGCGGTGGGCGGCTCGCCAGGTCGGTATCAAACATTTTACAGCTCCTTATATTCACAAAGAATCTTATATGGACTTTTGATAGCTTGAGACCCTCATCCAAGCATCTTTACCATTCTATATTCCCAGGTGGCTTCAGCCAGACTCTTACGCAGACCCTCAGAAGACATCACTCATTCTGAACAAAGACGACATCCGCTGTGGCTGGCCCACTACTGTTGTGGTGCAGACCAAAGACCAATATGGAGATGTTGTCCATGTGCCAAACATGAAGGTTAGCATCTTTCTGAATCAAATGGTGTGTTATGAAACTGGCATGTCTAATCGTCTCTGATCTGTGTTGTAGGTTGAAGTCAAGGCTGTTCCTGTCTCTCAGAAAAAGTCAATCCAGCAGGAGAACATGAAGAAACTGCAGCGTTTGCCAGGCAGCTCTAATTCTGCATCAGGAACCGATCTCACCTTTGGTGGCCACCCAGCACCCAAACTGGAGGCGACATACGAACCCATGATCATTAAAGAAGCGCGTTATATCGCCATCACCATGATGAAGGTTCCTCTCATCTATTGACTTGATTATTATAATGGGCTGTCCAATTATTCAAAATTAAAACCAAAATCTCGATATCACCTAGTGTGATTATCAAATCGCAAAGGTTGCGATATAATGAAACTGCCCTTATTATGCTATTTTAATGGTTAATCATTTTGTTTTGGAGGTCTCCAACAGGTTTAAAAACACTTTAATTGAAGCGAAGTCTGCCATTTCATTGGAAGATCCAGTTATGACATTTTAATTAAACATTACAGGGTCAAAAAGAAAAAGAAAAATATGTATGCATGAATGAATCATTCACAGTAATATCAATAAGATGCACTTGGATGCACAATATAGAGGAGTTCATTTTCATTTCATAAATGTGGAAATGCATTGGATAGTTTGATATTTTGTATATTTTAATGTCAGTTTTTCTTACATTTTCACTTACTGTCTTTTTGTTCAGGCATATGAAAATTATTCCTTTGAAGAGCTTCGCTTTGCCTCACCGACACCAAAGAGGTTCAAAGACTACCTTCTTACCTGTCATATACATATTACAGTCAACGTTCATGTAAGAACAGGTTTCAGGTTCAGTTTGTCTGCTTTTTATTCAGGCCCAGCGAGAACATGCTTATCCGAGCCAACACAGACGGCACATACAGCGCTAACTGGACACCTGGTGCTGTTGGACTTTACACCATTCATGTGACCATTGATGGCATTGAGATCGGTAACTGCATTTCAGGTTTTATTCAAACTTTAAAACTTTGTATTAGAGCACTTTGTTGTAGAAAATTTTAAAGAGAGCGTCCACAGTGGATTGTGTATGTTGCTAGTGCTCAAATAGATTTTCAAAATCTTTTTTTCTGAAAATGTAAATCAGAAAAAAAAATGTGTACGGAGCCCCTAAAGGGACATGGCGATGGAAAAAACACAAGATGGGAGGACAAATTATATGTCAGTGCTTTTGTGTGCTCTCATTCTCAAAGTTTTCCCTAAGAAACTTTGCGTTCCCCTGAGAAGCTTTGTGTTTTTTCCATCACCATGTCCCTTAAGGGGTTCTGTACTATAGTCATCGTACAGACCTGTGTGGTTTGTGTTTAACTCTTTATATTTTAGAGCTCATGAGTCATGAAATGGGTTTTTTGACTGAATAATATTTGCTCAGATGCTGGTCTGGAGGTCGAGGTCAAAGACCCACCCAAAGGAATGATCCCTCCTGGCACACAGATGGTCAAACCCAAAGCTGAACCTCAACCCAGCAAGGTGAGTTCCCAGGTTAAGCAGTTAAAGTGCTCGGACAGATGTATCAGGTCCAGCCACTTCAGTCCTTTTTTCATCAATAGCACAGCAAAATGACACATGATCCTTCAGAAATCATTGCTGATTTGGTGATCTCAATAATTATTTCTTTATTATTATCAATGTTGGAAACAGTTGTGCTGCTTAATATGTTTGTGGAAGCCATGATAATAGTTTTTTTCCTGGGTTCTCTGATGAGTAGAAAGTTAAATAGAAAATAACATTTATTTGTAACATTTTAGTTTAAGGTCTGATTAGCACCATTAACTAGTTGCTTATTAGCATGAATATTACTAGGATATTGGCTGTTTATTAGTACTTATAAAGCACATATTAATGCCTTATTCTGCATGATGATATTCTACATCACTACCTAAACTTAACAGCTACCTTACTAACTATTAATAAGCAGTAATTAGGAGTTTGAAACAATTTGATCAATTTAACGGGGCCTTGCTGGGAAAAAAATGTAGGGTGCTTTCACACTTGGTTCAATTTCTTGGTCCAAACCAGAGTTTGATTGCTCCCCCATCCCCCTTCCCCCGCTGGTCTCTGTTCACATTATATTATGGCTCGTTTCCACTGAGCTGTACGGTTCAGTACGCAATTTTTGACGTTCCCATTGTCAGAAGTTGTGAATGGTACCCTAATTCCGAACCGTACCCTACCACTGTTTTGGCACCCTTCCATTGGGGTACTTAGCACAGTAGTCCATTATCTAAACGGTGTAGCTAGACTTACTGCTGAACGTTGATTGGTTGGCAGAGAATCGTCATGTGCGCATGCTTTTTCGGCTGTGTTTTTCCTTGCAGCCTTGGTTGAAACAAAGCATATCTTCTAGTGACAAACAGCCACATGCCGAGAAGCAAGAACAAGTTCTGCTGCATGTCATCCACTGTTGTTTACTGTGTTGCTTTCTTCATGTGAGAATGACGTCGATCCCTATACCACGCCTATCAAGTAAGGGTGCTGTTGGTGGTGGAAACGCAAGCTGGATCAGGGTTTAGCCTCCCGAATTGTACTGTACTGTACTGAACCATACTGCTCGGTGGAAAGCCATTAATTGGCTCCAAACCATGGTGCTCTTGCGTCATCAAGCTGCAGCCGCGTACCTTTGTTGCTAGGTAATGGCTATGAAGGACAAAGCAGCAAAATGGATAGAGTTGCTCGAATCACTTTTTTTTATCTTTTGGGTTTGCTTCCAAAGCATCAGCACATAACGGTACCTGCGTTTATCTGCTGCTAATGTACTGTAAATATGTTCTATAAAACACAGGAGACCATTTCTGCTGAAGGCGAGCAGAAATGTGATATACATTGAGAACACGCGCGCACACACACAGTTTTATACGTAGGGTTGGGTACCAAAACCCTGTTCCAATATGGCACTGGTACCTATATAACCGGTATGTACCAGACGAAATCAGAACGCAGATTTCGGTGCCACTTAATTTCAAACATGCTTTCGCGCTTTGGCTGGCGCCGAGCCAGAGACATGGCTCAGCACTCGTCACATATCACAACTATTCAGTGTTTTCAACCACATGATGTTTCTTTTAGTTTTCAGACATTTAAATGAACATAAGTACTAGCAAAAAAATACACACTGATGTCTATGGAAGCGGCAATAATAATAATTTCAGACAGTTATAATTTGACTACGTGTCTTATTTATATCAAATACACATTATATAGTTAACTCTATGGTTTATTCTTTTCTTCTCCCAGTTCACTGATCACTTACTTTCATGTATTTTGTGAGACGAGTTCTGATTCTCTGAGGCACAAACTAACATGGCAGGGCCCATCGCGCATTATAGATCAACTAACACACATTCACTTACACATATTTGAAAATCAGATTATCAGATAGTTCATGACATAGTTAACAAGTTTGTGTATTTTGAATAAAAAATAAAAAACGGAATAAACCGCCTACATCTGTGATACAGCGCTATTGTGGCTGCTGTGTGTCATGTGAGAACCAATAAGGGGTGGAAACAATAAGGGGATGCATTATAAAATATTTCAACCCTAAGAATACTTTGCTGTTATTAGTACTGTTACTGTTATTTAGTGTTAAATTAGGCCTGGTGTAGTTGGGTTAGGTTTTACTGTGAATTTAAGTGAATTTGTTGTTTTGTATTTATTTATATATTTAAGTATACTTTAAAGTTAATATTTATTTATTTATTTATTTATTTATTTATTTATTTATTTATTTATTTATTTATTTTTATAAAAAGCCATTCTTTATTGTCATCCACCATTGTTTTTGTGGCTCTTTATTTTATTAAAAGTATCGGTTCAGGCACGGTACCGCTTTAAAAGTACCATTTTGGCACCGGTATCGTCAAAAACCCAAACGATACCCAACCTATATACATCATCAATAGTGGTTCCCTTTCACAGTTTAGTACGATTGCGCTCAAATTAGCAGCGAACCGTACCAGAGTTCACATGTGTGAAAGCACCCTTACTTTCCTTAAAAAAACTCCTTATGTGTTCACAACTGGACTGTCATCCTCTGGAAATGGTGACCGTTGAAGCAGATGGTATATGATTACAGTGTTTATTTTATAAATATTATTTATGATGTTAAACACTTTCTGGAAGTTGACGTCCTGCGGCTTGACAAGCTGCAATCCATCCAAAAGTATTTTACAGCATTTTATTCATTCAAGTATAATTGTTGGTTACACTTTATTTTAATGTGTCCGTATTACAGTGTAATTATACATTTAAGTACTGAGTTATAATAATTAACTACATGTACTTACTATAGGGTTACAGTTTGGTTTAGGGTTAATTGCATGTAATTATGCATAATTTATAGTTATAACTACGGTAACTACATGACACTACAAAATAAAGTGTTACTTAATAGTTTTATAATTATTGCACACAGCTTTTATGAGCTCATATGGCTTGAGGGACCACATGGACTAAATTAGTTTTTGTTTTGGTACTTTTTATTTTTATTTATATAGACGATTAGTGTGGATGCTGGAGTAGAGACTAGACTATTGGTGTGTAAATAATAGCTGTGCGGTGTCAGTGCTATTTATATGCGAGTGCAGATAGTGTCACAGTTTATTTCTTCACCGTGTATTTCTTTACTGTGTATTGAACTGGGAAACAAGCAACACAACTGCGCAAAATCAAATGTCTTTCCTGCTTTTTTCTGCTGAGTTTCTCTCATCTGACAGGATGTGCAGGTTCTGTTCTGTCTGTGCGGTGAATCCTTGCTCTCTGACTGCAGCTTCCTGCCATCTTCTCATCTGTCTCACAGTCTTTGTCTCTCCCCCTCTGCTTCTCTCAGGTGCGCAAATTTGTGGCCAAGGACAGCGCAGGGCTGCGCGTGCGTAGTCACCCTTCTCTACAGAGCGAACAAATAGGCATAGTCCAAGTCAATGGCACCATCACATTCATTGACGAGGTAAACCGCTCTAGAATAGGGCCAAAATGTTCTGTATTTAAGTTCTTTTCTGTTTTCTTTTCTGTTTTCTCTTCCTTTAATCAGTGAACATTATTATGAATGATTAATGAATTATTTCTGTTTTAAAACAAAAGGCTTTTAAAACAATTTCTGCATCTTTCTGAGCTTTCTAACTTACTTTTGATTTGGTCAGAAGCGTTTTGTTTTGCCTATCCTTTGCTTCATTTACATGCAGGAGACTTTGAGGCTGTAGTTAAAGCTCATATAAGAGCTATCTATCCCAGCCCATCGCTGCATGCCAATCACTGATACTCCTATAAGATCCAACCTCACATCCGCAATGCTGTCAGTTGCTCTAAAGGCCCTTTCACATGAACCGCCAGTGCATTGAACACTATGGAGAGAAGTGTCAACCTTGTAATGTTTTGCTCACCCATTTGCCGTTGACCTTTCAAAGCACACCTAATTGGAAAAATTGCATGACTTTTGCATGACAGGTCAAACTGTATATATAAAAACCCTATCAGTCAAAAATTTGGACACACTTAATAAAATTTAGATTTAATTTCATAGATAACTTTACTTAATACTTTATTTTTATTTATCTTATTAATTTTTAATTATTTTATGTCTTAATATTGGTCATGTTTACATTTATACACACTACTGTTCAAAAGTTATTTGGTAATAAGGTTACCAAATAATAAATAAGGTTATTTGATTTTACTACAGTAAAAATGTATTCCTGTGATGGCAAAGACATGATACTTCAGAAATCATTCTAATATGCTGATGTGATGCTCAAGAAACATTTCTTATTATTATTAATGTTGAAAATGCTGCTTAATATATTTGTGGAAAATGTGCTACATTTTCTTCAGGATTCTTTGATGAATGCAAAGTAAAAAAATAAAAATAAAAAAGAATTTAAATAAATGTTACTGTGAATTTTGATTAATTTAATACATTCTTACAGAATAAAAAGATCTTACTTTCCCCAACCTTTTGAACTAGTTTAATGCTTAAGATTTGCTAATTATTTGCTTTGCAAAAACTAAAAATAATTTTAATTTTTTTATTTTTTTGTTTTTAACGGATGATTAGAATGAGATAGTAAGGGAAAAGCAAGTGAATATAGAAGTGTATTTAATTTACTTAAATGTATGGACGTGTCCAAACTTTTGAGTGGCAGTGTTAACTCCCTGCTTTCTTGCTAACTTGCCAGTCAGCAAACCTGTAGAATTACACTTCAATGACATGGCAGCACTTTTCACGTGCTCAGTGGCGCATAACGTGTGCGCTGAGCAGTGTCTTGAA
Source organism: Paracanthobrama guichenoti (assembly GCA_018749465.1). Classification (NCBI taxonomy): domain Eukaryota; kingdom Metazoa; phylum Chordata; class Actinopteri; order Cypriniformes; family Gobionidae; genus Paracanthobrama; species Paracanthobrama guichenoti. The sequence continues at coordinate 41,685,885 of CM031951.1, read as the reverse complement.
GCCCCAACATAAGTCACGTGAAAGGGCCTGTTGTTCCCTGCTGTCAGGCCCTACATGCATATACAAATTCTGTAGATGATGCATCTCATTTTCTCTCAACACAACTGGACATCCACTGTAAATTCAACTGGTTGATGCCGCGCATTTACGCAATTGGTTCTGCAGCCTCAGAGGCTCATGCGAGGGGCGTGTTAGCAGTTACAGGAGGGCATGGCTCCGCTCTGTTGCTTGTTTCCCATAGATCCACAATGATGATGGTGTCTGGCTCAGACTGAATGATGAGACAGTAAAGAAGTATGTTCCCAACATGAATGGGTACACTGAAGCCTGGTGCCTCTCTTTTAACCAGCATCTGGGCAGAAGCCTCCTGGTCCCTGTCGACGTAAGTAAAAGGCCTCCCCCTTCGTAGATTAGCCGGAGCCCTTACACTGCTCATTTGGGAACGGGATTTGTAACTGTCAGCTTAACTTTAGTCACATTTTAGGATGATCATTTGATATACTTCAGTTTGGCTCTTTTTACAGTGAATCACAGGCATCTTTTGACCCACTCCCAAATGCCTACAAGCATGCTGTGTTGATTACTCACAATGGCCAACAAAAATGTTCCCTTGCATGTGTTAGTGCTACTCTGTAGTTTAGTTTGGGCACGATCACTCAAAGACCAGGCTGGAAATTGTTTGGGGGGTTGGGTGCATGTTGCCAGTCCCTTGTCTTATTAACTCCTGGTAGAAAGACACTAACTCATGCACACTGTTTTGTAGGGCTGCACCATTATGACATTGTTCATATTTTGTCTTTTTTATCCCTTGGTGTTTTAATGGCAGTTATTTATTCCAATTAATAGTGTTCACTTTAAAATATCACAATGCAATTTGTACCACATTTACACCCTGTTTATTATAAAGGCTGGAATGCACTAAAAGACTTTTAAAATTTGAACAGATTTTAAAATACTAGGCATTACACGCAGACAAAAACTGGGCATCATGCACTAAACGTTCCGAACACAAACTCATGTAAAAACATGTCTCATCGTAGGAGACACGACAAATGAAAACAGTATGCGTTTTAAAATTAGTTCAAAATATCAAACATGTTTGACATCCTCCAACTGGATGGAATTGTAGTTTGAAGCTAACATAAACTATGCGATTTTTCTCAATCTCTCAACTACGAATGGACAAAATCTGCAGACTGGCCCTCAGTTTCGGCTCTTCCACTTTTCCAGACTACAAATCAGGGCAAAAACCTTTGCAAAAGTCATGCAGTATATTTCAGCCTTAATGGGAGTGTTCTAGTTTTGGTGTGTCAACTTGTTCTGGTGTATGTTAGGTTTCTCACCATCTATATCAGGGATGGGCAACTTTGGTCCTGGAGGGCCACTCTCCTGCAGAGTTCCTTTAGCTCCAACCCTGAAAAAAACTCATCTACCTATAGCTTTCTTGACATGCGCTGCATCCAAAATCAAATACCGTATTCTTCAGAATATAAGACAATGTTTTTTTTTCTCATCTTATATTCAGGGTCTAGACTTTTACTTGTCAAATAATACATCCACAACAGTAGGTGGCACCAAATATGCATGAAACGAGTGTGCCAAGAAAGTTAAAAGATTGTGAGTGCAAAAAGTCTTAAAACAGTCACAGAAAAGCTTACTGTCTTAAGAGCCACGTGACTGTCATGTTTGCCTCGCTGATAGGATTAAACTTCCCCCGTACGTTATTTTTAAATGTAAGATGGTACCCAGATTTCAACTTCTACTATTAATGAAATTTTTATTATGTGAAAAACTATGTCCGAATGCATAGTGACCTACTATGCATTCGCTGGACACTTTATTATCCCATGAGGCCATTGGAGAGGATTTATGAATGGCAGTGAAGAGATGCAACTGATGCTGGTAGATCATGTGACGGTAACAACATGGCAGATGTAGTACATTGAAATTTCGTTCATGCTACCACATTCATACTATATAGAACACACTTTTGTGATTTTTTTTATTTTTATTTTTTTATTTTATTTTTTATTTTTTTTATATTTGTGAACAGTCACAAGTTCAGATTCAAATGTAGAAGCTAAACGCAGCGATTGATTCACTTGTTCAGGTGTGTTTGATTAGGGTTTGAGCAAAACTCTGCAGGACAGTGGCACTGCAGGACCGAAGTTGCCCATCCCTGATCTACATTGTAAGTGAGCAGCGCAACATGTCACAATGCTTTTCGCTTTGCCTCTACTGCTTTTTTTGTTTTGAGTGTCGGGTGATGTTTCTACAGCTTTCTTTTTCATAACAGAAATGAAACAAAACACTGCTTAAAAATGTGCTTATTAGAACTGATTGTGATTTCTTGACAGGCCTATAGATTACCCAATGCACAAACGATGTGACAGAAATACATACAGTTTGTTCCGTCAGCCATTATCATGATCTGTTCAATTAATTGTGCAGCCCTACTGTGTTGTTCATCATATGTGGTGTGAAAAATAGCTCTTGTATGATACTGAATATCAATGAACAAAGCTTTGCTGTTTCCTGGTCATGACAGTATAGAAGTATGAACTCAATGAAAACTTAAACCTCTTCATATAGCCTGTAAAAATCTGTAAAAATGGATTCATGGATGAAGCTTCATTAATTTCTTAAAAATGTGCTCAATGGCCCTGAAACCTTTTCAACAATTGGTTTAAAAGTGGTCGATCTTTTTAAATTTTTAGCTGTCTGGGTCTCGCAACTTTTAATGAGGTTCTGCCATGAAACAAGCCGTTTTCAATTCGAACTCAAGGCCTGAAAGTTGGGCCATGATTCTGAGAGCATAATTACCTCTGGATGTGAAAATGTCATCAAGGGTCCCAGTATGAACAGCATGACACACCACCAATCTTTTTTGGAAGATTATGAATGCTCATATCTCTTATGTGATTTATTTCTCATTTGCCGTATTTTGATGTGGTTTGAATTTTGTTGCAAAATTCACAGTTGTAATCTTCAGCAGATCCCAGAATTCTAGGTTTACGATTGTTTCATTTGCTAGACCTTCTTCTCAACCTTCAAATTCTTCTCTTACTGTATCATGAAGAAAATTCGAAAGACATAAAATGCACCCAAACAAACTGTCACAATAACAAACCCATCTCTTCCAAAAAAAGACAAACCATACCATCTGCGTTTCTGATTGAAGGTAATTCCCGACCCTGTTTTGACTTGCTTATAATCTGTTGCTCAGAATATCTTTAGCGCTAGCCAAGGAGTCAGGGATATCGACTTTTTGTCTTGGACGACCTTATCTTGTTTTCCCCAGGTGAGTTTTCAGAAGATGAGGTGTGTTGTAGCTTGGCTGCTGCTTTGCTTTTCACCAGTGTTTCTCATGATTTTGAGATGTTTCAGATTTGTGATTTGTACATGTAGTATTGGAGCATCATCAGAGTTGCATGTTTGATTGTGTAAATCGTGCGAGTGACACAAAATATATTTTATCATCTTTTCCTTGTATGCACAATGTTTCCAGTAGCACGTTTCAAGTGTCTTCTAACAACCTAATGATCATTACATTACATTTATGTTAACCTTGGGTAAAGCTTTTTGCGTTTTCATGTAGTAGTTCACATTTGAAAACGTTAACTCAGTTGCATGAGGATTTAAAGGAATAGTTTACTCAAATAAAAATGATGTCGTCATTAACTCGCCTTAATGTCATTCCAAACTTGTATGGTGTTGTTTTTCATGGCGCACTGAAGGGGAATTCTAGTCCATACATTGACAGTTAATATTAACCACTTGTCTGGCTATCACCAGACCACACTCAATCTTTTAAGATTCAACATTGGTCTGGAGAGTCTGCTCTGTATTTTTACTGCACAAGAGGCAAGATCAACTTGCATAGTTCAAATGACTCTGTACACAATTGGATAGTCCTTCAACCAATCAGACCACAAGAGGCGTGATCAACGGGCATAGTTCAAATGACTCTGTACGCAGTTGGATAGTCCTTCAACCAATCAGACCAACGATCCATCGTTTCTCTATCAGTCATTGTGTTAAACCCGCCAATAGTGCCCCAGGTGGATAAGTCGGTTTGTGATTGGTCCCCGCAAATTTCCAGCCTGAGCTGCAGGGTGAAATCAAATCACCGGCAGATCGGGCTGAGTTTACCCAGTCTAATTAACAACATCTTTCAAGCGCAAAAATCATTCATGCAAATAAGTTGCTGTTGACGTTAAAGGAATGGTTCTCCCAAAAATAGACATTTGACACTAAACAGTTGATAGACCCTACTGACTTCCATAGTACTGTATTTTTTCCCCTACTATTAAAAAGTCAGTGGGGTCCATCAACTGTTTAGTTTCCCATATTCTTCAAAATATCTTCTTCTGTGTTCAGCACTGTAGTTTGGAACAACTTGAGGGTGAGTAAATGACATAATTTTCATTTTTTGGGTGAACTGTCCCTTAAATGGTGCCAAACGATATATGGAAGAGATTCTCCTGTTGTGGTCCATGGTAAAATTAACTATTCATAATAATAGTGACAGAATTTTCATTTTTGGGAGAACTATTCCTTTAATGATAACAATAAACAGAATTGTGAATGCATGTGTTTTTGTTTTCTCACACAAAGGCAAAATTATTTTTGTCAGTTTATGAACAGCATGTCAGTATTCGGCAGTAGTACTTGACATTAGAACACAGTTATGTGTTATAATGATCTCCATCCCACAACCTAAAATTTGTAAAAAAAAGTTTCAATTAGTATAACATGATATTTGTAAAGATTTTCTTGTTTGTATGTAGAAGCACAGTTGTCAGGTCTGTGTATTGCTGATGTAAGCAGGTACTTCATCCTGGTAGTAAATGATGTTGAAAGGGTCAGTGATGTCAGTTTTTTTCTTTCTTTCTTTTCGGATGAATTGTCTATTGTCTGCATGAATTTAGTTGTAAATGTATTTTTGAAAAAATGATGTTCAAAAATACATTGACAATGGCATGAATGCGCTGCTTCTATGAAGATTCTTTTCCATTTTTAAAATTCTTTTTTAAATTATAATTTTAATTATAATGAGGTTGAAATTCTTTAATAATAACAAAAGATGTTGAAAATAGTTTTTCAAAAACTGTGGGCCAGTTTTACTGCAAAGACATTTCTATGGACTGTTAAACTGGATTTTCTTTTTAATCATATCGGACAGCCTTATTTGTCTTTGACCCTAAAAACAAAGACTTATTGTCTTTTAATCTAAAGAAAATTTAATTGAATGGAATATTTTGAGGACATCATTTTATAATGTATCATCACTTGCTTTCCAAATTAAATTAACTGGTTTCCTTTGGTTTTGCAGGAGGGCAGGTCAAATTTGGATGATTATGGAAAGGAGACCAGTGGCCACCCTTCTCATGACGCCACTGTACGAGACATGGGCGCAGGCCAGGGTGGTGGACCAGGTCTTTATAAGGTAGTGAAGACCGGACCTTCGGGTCACAACATCAGAAGCTGCCCAAACCTTAGAGGTATCCCCATTGGAATGTTAGTTCTGGGGAACAAAGTCAAGGCGGTAGGCGAGGTATGGACTCCCAACTGTGTTACTGTGGCTGCCAATAAATGACTAATTAGCCAGATTTCTTGCTAGTTCTGCAGTTTCTGTAACACAAATTCTTCATTTTTCTTTAGACAATTAGAGAACCCTTTGTGTAACTTCTTTTGATAGAGGCCATACATTCTATGGCTCTGGTGTGGGTGTGTTGTCCTTCTGTACACATTTTTAAAGCCCCTTTCAAGAACCACCAAGCATGGCTTCAGCTTTTGCACAGTAACATTACGGTGTAATCTGGCATGCTCTGCAGGAAAATCATGTGTGATGCAATAATTAAACAAATAACCTATTAACAATGATGCCAGGATGCATGCGAATTACAACAAAAACTGAAGTCATCTCATAATTTCCACTCTGTAAACACCAGGGTTGAGCAAAATTCAGATTTAAGAATGGGTTCCCTTTCGATTCATGAATGTGAATTTGAATTGAATTTATTGTGACCCACAGGATGTAGAACTGGAATTTGAATTGTAATTATAGGAAGAGGAATTCTATTGCAATTCAAAGAAATTCAACACAGTCACACAATTGAGGAGTTAAACGAGTCAAATAGGTTTTTAAACAAAACATAAATAATTACATGTATTCTTTTGAGTAGTTATGCCTATATTTTCCATTTAGAAGACCCTGAGTATTATTATATTAATTATATTATATAAATGATATAGATAGCTCTCTAAATATTATTAATATTGTGTACTATGTCTCAAAATAGCCAATATATAATGTTTGATGGCATCTTTACGTGTAATTCATACTGACAAATGGCTCAAAATTGCATAAGCTCCCAAAGTTGAATTTGTGCAACCTCAAAATTTATTTGGGAGCAATTGTGCAAGTGCAAATAATTGTTGTGGTGCGACCTTTTTCTAGAGATGCACCGGTCGACCGGCCATAAATCGGAAATCTGGTTTGTGCTTCAAACACACGGAAGGCAACCCAGTTTGTTTTATTTCGGACGATCTCTGTTCCGAACATGTGCACAAACTGCATTGCAATCATTTCCCAAAATGTCATTTGTGTGGTAATATTAGGAACATCTTAACAGGACGTTAACCGGCCAGAGACGGGACACATTGAAGATTGACGCAAAGAGGACGCGCAGCAGAGAAAATACCAGGCACAGCAAGATCACCATTTGCGGTGCTCGAAATATAGGAAGAAAAATACGAATATTGAATTGGGGTGGGGGTTTATATTAGTGTTTCTTTGAAGGGAACTGACTGTCTTCAGAAAAGTTTCAAGGGCATTTTCTTTTCCTCTTCCCTCCATATAAAGTAGTTAATAAGTGCAGCAGCTTTGTTTATTTCCATAAGCGCCACCTGATCTCAGAGAGTGAATTTTCGTTTCAGTCAATTTTCATTCAGTCCGTCTTTTTTGTTTTGTACAGGTGTGTCTTATGTAACATTCTTTCACAAAGTTAAAGTCAGACCATTCTCTTTTTCTTCTAAAGCCCGGGATACACTGCGTGATTTTTAGCAGTCCTATAAGATCATTACAAATCATACTGTGCGACATGGATCTATTAAAACGTGGGTATGACATGTATGTAGACTGTACGATGATGACACCTATTGAATCCTAGACTACGATGCATGTTTCTATAGAAGAATAAAACGTCATCAGCATGTGCTAGTGGTAAACAAAAAGACCATGATGACTCATATAGTTATAGTTTTTATGTGTGCTGAAAAAAAGAGGACACTGCAAAAGAGCTTGAGGTAAGCAGTTTTAAGTTTCAGCGCCATGCTGCGTTGATTTCATGTTGCATTTTTATTGGCTGGTCCGTAGACGTAGGTTGTGTGGTGATCATGCTGAATTTCTGACATTGTCAAAAAATTATTGCAGGCTATCTTTGGCCGTAAGACCTTGACAACGGCCGTCTTTGAACCTCTCTCATTGTACAACATAGGACCACCGATTAGGATCCACTATCACAGAATTCCACGATTGTTTCACAATGGCAATCTTTCATCTGGGACAGCCGAAAATCGTGCAGTGTGTCCCGGGCTTAAGTCTTGACATTATGCAATCTAATTTAAATAAAGAAACAACTGTTCTTGCTACATGTGTGTAGTATCTTTGCTTGGATCATGATTAAAATGCAATAGCTAATCCTCTAATTTCAAACGGGTATGAGAATTGGCCAATTTGCTTGTAAAAAAAAAATCGGCCATGAAAAATGATCGGTGCATCACTACCGTTTTAATTTCTCTACAAAACGTGTTGTTTTTAAAATAAATATTTTAATACATATATAAACTGTAGTTGTGGTGCTCCTAAATTGTTGCTGGTGCACATTACTACAAATTATCACTTGAATTTTATTTTGTCATAATTCTACTTCCTTAAATTCAAATCCGATAACAATTCTGCATCCTGTTTACTGCCTCAATTCAAATTCAAGAATTGAATGGAAATTCTGAATTGCGCACAACCCTGGTAAGCACCTGTCTTTTATGGCATTTGAATAGTCTCCATGTCTGATCATGGAAGGGCTGGACTTTGCCTCTTTCTTCTCTCGGTTGAGGTTGTGGTGTGTCATGCTGTCTTCAAATGCTCTCTCATGTTGCCTATGAGCCTTCCAACTTGCACAAATACTGCTGTTCTGTTCACCAATGTCAAGACAAATTTGAAACTGTTCAAACTGGTTTCATTTCATAAATCTTGAGAATTGAATGGTGCGTCATATGTTTGTATTCACGTTTCTGAATGCGCTTTATTTTAGAACTGCTACTGAGTTTGTTGCTAAATAGTCTTGCTCCTCTGGATTGATGTGGTGTCAGGTGTGTCTCTAAGAGAGGAGGTAAATAAAGCTGTGTCTGTATCAGGTGATTAACTCGGAGGGCACCTGGGTTCAGCTGGATAAGAACAGTGTGGTGGAGTTCTGTGAGAGTGATGAGGGTGAGGCCTGGTCTCTGACCCGAGACCGAGGGGGAAACCAGTACCTGCGTCATGAGGAAGGTAATGCAAATGCACTCCTCTCTCTCCAGTCTTTGTCATTGCCTTGTGAAAAAAAGAAGTGTGCTTAATTGTATTGAATGTGCACTTGTAGTGTACTTCAGATCTTAAAGGTGTGTGTATGTATGTATGCATGTGTATGTGTGTATATATATATATATATATATATATAATATATATATATATATAATATATAATATAGGTCAACCATTTACCAAGCAATGCTTAATTTTGTTCAGTCTGAGGTGTAAAAGGTCTAAAGCAAAACATGGCCAATCATTTTGGTCACAATTTTTTTATGAGTTTTACTGGTAGTCCACAGTATGAAGAATTTTATAATGTCACAATTTACACTTTATTTTGCTATCCTCACTTACATAACTTAACTATAGTGTCCTGCACCCACTAGTAAAAAATTATATCTGGTGTCTGAATAATTTTTGGTTTGACTGTATGTACGTACGTGGTTTAAAAAAAGCACTCTAAAGTTCAGCTAACTGCATTGAATATACTTTTAAACTATAATACATTTTCATTCAATTGCAATTAACATGCAGTTAAGTGTTCAAAAACATCACATTCAGTTCTCACTTAAGTATATTCTGAAATCAATAATGTGGTGTACCAACAAGACAACACACGTAAACCAAGAGTTAAACACAGGTGTCATTTAGTTATTAATGCTTTTTGTTTCTCTATGGAACAGAGCAAGCAATTTTGGAGCATGGAGCCCAGACCCCTCCTCCCAGCCCATTTTCAGTTCAGGCGTTTAACAGGGGCATGGGCTCGGGAGCTCAGGGCTTTGACTACGGCATCTCCAACAACAAAGGTGAGAGTAAAGATCCGGGAGACATAGAAATAAAATGTGATGTATTATTGAGTGACATTCTCTGTTTATATGGTTGCAGTCCATTTGCCAAATTAACATTTTTTTTTATTTATTTTTTTTTCATGCCATGCTCCTGCTAAATATCTGTCATATTTAATCAGATACATCTTGGTAGTTTTATTGCCTGACATTAAACGTTACTTCACAGAATTGATTTAAATCCAACAGTTGTAGAATAGCTAGTCTTTTCTGGATTTTTCCTTTGTATTCATATTAGTAACTGATTCCTTTGTTCCTTAGGTTTGAAATGTTCTTTTCTTTAGGTAAAACCTTTTGGGTTTATTTTCAAACACTATCATTTAGAAGTTTGGGTTCTGTAATATTTTTTCATGTTTTTGAAAGAAATCTCTAATGTTCAAAAACACAGTAAAACCGTAATATTGTGAAATGTTATTACTCAGAAAGGGATTTTATATATTATTTGGGGGTTATATGTGTCATCATGACAATAATTAAACAATTTTATCTGTTGTTGATAAATAATTTTCCTTATTGTTTAGTAATGCACCATCAATGTTTAAAAAAAAAAAAAAAAAACATCTAAAAGAATATGACTGTATCAAATAACCCAATCATTAAAGTTGGGCATTACCTATTGAGCTGACACTGAAGAGTGAATGAACACTGGTAAATGCAAGCGTTTTTCTTGAGGGTTAGAAACTCAACCAAACGCATCTTATATAAGATCTTTAAGATAGTATATACAACATAAAAGTAATATTACAACTTACATCTGCACAAAAGTGACCGAGTGTGAACTTGACCGTGCTTGTCTGAATGTCTAATTCTCGTTGTGAATGCGATCTTGATGTCTAACGTGAAAAAAAATCAGACCTCAGGTACTGCTGCAATAACCAATCAGAAAAGTCACAGCAATATTTGTTTTCATGATCGATCGTCGCTGTCACGGTCGAGCCTGTCCCTAGTGGGGTATTGTTAAATAAATATACAGTAAGTGGTAGTTATTGCACAGTGGGGAGGACATTTAACTGCTTAATTAAATTAATCTTCTTATTATCTGCTTATTATCTAATTAATCTGCATTTCTTATTATTATCAATGTTGAAAACAGTTGTGATGCTTAATATCTTTGTGGAAACTGTGATAAGGTTTTTTTTTTTTGTTTTGTTTTGTTTTTTCAGGATGCTTTGTCGAATAAATTTTGGTAACACTTTTATTTTAGGGTTCAGTTTTCACTGTTAACTAGTTGCTTATTGGTATGCATATTGCAATGATATTGGCTGTTTATTAGTAGTTATAAAGCACATATTAATGCCTTATTCTGCATGACCTTATTCTACAACCCTTAATCCTACCCAATACCTAAACTTAACAACTACCTTACTAACTATTACTTATGAGTTTATTGAGGCAAAAGTCTTAGTTAATAGTTAGTGTGAATTGGACCCTAATCTAAAGTGTGACCAAACGTTTAAAAGAACAGCATTTATTTGAAACAGAAATGCTTTGTAGCAGTATAAATGTCTTTACTCTCACTTTTGAGCAATTTAATGCATCCTTGCTGAATAAAAGTATTAATTATAAAAACAAATCTGATCCCAAACTTTTGAATGGTAGTGTGTAATGCACACATTAATATAGCAACTGTTTTCCTACTTTCAAAAATAGGTTGCTCTTTGAGAGAGAAATCAATAAATGACCTTTTAAATCCTTATCCAGATATTACGAACAACAGGGAAAAGTCATGGAAACATCATAAAGCCTTGGATAGACTGGACATCAAACTGTCTTTTATCTTTTTAAAATGCTGTATGACCCCTTGTGCCTTCAACTGTGATGTTCTGAGTAATAAAATAGAATATATGAAACATGCACCAAATGATTAATAAGCAAACACAATCATTTGTTCTTATTCAGCTCCGTAATCAGAGTAATTGTGTTCTGCATGCTGTGTGATCTGTGTGTCTTGGCTGTGGTCTGTGGCGTGTGAAGCCATCATTGTGTGCATGGGCAAGACTGTGTGCTGCAGCTGGGTCTTACCCATTTATTGTCCACTGGCACTCACCATACTTTTCTCATGCACCACTGCTTAGTGGCATTACCCATAGACCGCTGTCTGATGGGTCCTTCATCACCTCTTATACTCACTGAATCTTAGTACATCTGAATAAAAAGACCCTTGACGTAACTATGAAGCTTAACTAAATGTTTCTTGACTAAAGGTCAAATTGAAGTCACTATTAACCTTAATTAATCCCTTTAATACACATTCCTAGTCTTGCTGTGCTTGATTCATTGTTGCTTGAAAAAAGAAAAAAAGGTCTTCCTAATATAGCCAGTTATCGTTCTACAATTCTGCCTACATTTGCAAATAATGTAGAAATGCAGTCATTTGGTAATGTTAATATAATAAAGTATACACCAAGCTCTATTAACAAAAGTTAAGAATTATTACAAAAATACTTAGTGAGACATTTTCTCAAGGGTGAACTTGACCTTAAACAATCAAAAGGCTTCTCAGAATTCACTGCTAACTCATGTTCCATTCTCTTATGAAATTCCTACTTTTTGTGATCCAATCAGTTCCATATAGAAAAAATCAGTTCCGTCCTTTTTTTTTTTTTTCTTCACCAAATATCCTGCGGACATGCATTACGGATATCTTTTTATGTTGACTTTAACAAAAATATTAGTTTTCAGTGATGATCATGTTAATGATATAATACTTTATTATTAGAAAATAAAATGTTTAATACTTAAATAGACAATAGACAATTTGGACAAAAAACCCCAAATAATTTCCAGAGTTGCACTATAAAAGGGATGAAAGCATAGCATTGGCTTTGTCTGCCAATGCTTTATCTGTGACCATATAGATGTTCCAGATATGAGGTTTCATGAAAACCTGACCTCCCCTGCCCATTCCTTATTCCCCTCACGTTGGTTCAGCTGACCCACTCACACACCCCATTACTTCCAGTGAGAGTGCTTGTGTGGGGCGTTAAACTGACTAGCGGGTTTGTATGGCTCCTTTTAAGGATCATATAAGCTACAGCACTCCCATTGTCTTCCGCATTGCAGGTGACCGGCTGAGTGCCATACTGAATTCCATTCAGTCTGGGCCTTTCCTCCCAACTCCTTCCATATTTGAGCAAGCTGCCAAACCTCCCTCTTCCCTTGTCCACAGCCCATTTGTGTTTGGACAATCCCTTTCCCAGCAGCCTCAACCGCATCCACAGCTTCCGAGTAAGTCTGTCCGTCTATAAGGTAGTGGCGGTGCTTGCTTGCACAGGTGCTGCCTGTTCTTGTCTTAAGCGCTTAATTGTTTAGTATCCCTTAGCTTGTGATGAGTTCTGTTCAGGCTTATTTCCCATGCTTTTCTGTCGGCGTCCACCCGCTTGCTTGCCATGGTTGAATTGGTGATTTTGTTTTTTTATTCTTTCTCATCTCATTTAAACTTTAGTGGCCAAATAACACTAAATTCATCCTTTGTGTTTCCACAGTAGCTACTAACAGTATGTTTCATGTCAGATGTTTCTGTTGACTTGATTGCAGTTTAATTTTATTTGCTTGCTACATGTACAGTGATTCATTTGATTATTCATTAGCAAAACAATTACCAAGAGGTCCAGGAATCTGTCCACACAGTCAAAACCATTCAGTGCTTTTGCATTTAACCCCCAGTGTAATCCAAAATGCACTAATGTCTGTATAAGGAAAATTAAGTTTTTTTGGGGGGGATTTGAAAGTGTCTCAATATTTCCACAGCCAGAATACTCTTAATCTGCATTCCACATTCATTACAACTTCTCACTCAACCATTTTATTCTGACTCTTCTGCCATCCTCCCTGCACTGGTTGATGCCCAGTTTTGTTTTAGCCTTGTGCCTGCTTCTACCAGTCTCGGTCTCTCTTACAGTATCTGTCCTTCTACTTGTTGCTTTTTCTCGATTCATGTGTCTTTCCAGTGCCTAGATTTTCTTCTGGCCCTGTTTACACCTAGTATTTACATCCATCTTGAGTGATCTGATCACCAATTACAGGGCTTTAATGGAGTTGCCTATATTTTTGTCAGCCGATTTGGAGGTAGCTGCATTGCATTAGTCATGTAAAATGACCTGATAATCTTTCTGTGTTCCAAATTTGAGGTTGATATCTCAAAAAATGAGCTCTCTGTAAGATTTTGTTTGGGCACAGTGCCAACTTTTCCCCATTAGATGCCAGCAAAACGCCACTGGGACACACAGCGGTTGGATTTGTGATTTGCAGTTGAGTTTTTCTCTCTCAACACGCACACCCACACTTTTTTTTATTACATACATGCACACCACACTCTGACGCACACACACACACACACACACACACACACACACACACACACACACACACACACACACACAGTTATAGCTACTTCATTTATTCAATTGGCTTTATAATATGCAGAAAACAGGAATAAAGTGAGTATTTGCTTTATAGGCACCATCTGGTAAAACTTTTTATTTTTGAAGCCTTGCCAACAGAATGAAAGCCTACTAACAAAGATTGCATCATTTTATAGTTAAATGGCCCTGGGATTAAAAATTGCGGTTTTAATGGGTTTCAATGGGGACAATATTGTCCAAAAGGTGCTGAGAGGAAGTATTTTGTGTACCTAGTGCAAAATGTATTTTTTAAAGGAAATGGTGAAATGGTAAAATTCCAATAAAAATACACACCTGTGCCAAAATGTATGTAGTTAGGATTAACAAGCAAAATGATCAAAAAAACTAAACTGAAAAAGACAAAAATGTCCATAAGGATGCACAAGGGCTTAAATGTACTCTGTTACAGTTAGAAATTACTTAATTAAAATAGTATTCAGTAACATAATCCAAGCACCACAATATTAAAGTATTATGATCTGATTACTTTTGGATTCCTTCAAGATCACATATGTAATAAAGTCAAGTAAAAAGCAATATTTAGGAGAATGATTGCGCATACACCAGTAGGTGGCTCACACCAGTCATGACTAGCAACAGAACCAGCTGTCAATTAGATTTATGCGGCGCAATTCTAAAGTCAACCGAATTCACTGGTAATATAAATAATCCACCCGTCACCCACTCGAACCTATGATTTTCTCTGATTTATATATCCACACCTAAAGTTCTTCTCTGGCCAAATTGCATTTCCATAATGGCCTAAACACATGCTTTACTCCCTTCAAACATAAATTGCCACTGTTTCCATCACTACAACTACCTGAACACACACACACAAGAAATTCAATATGTTCATCCCAAGCAAAGGCTGGATATAGGCTTAATGAGATTGTCACATACAGTGCTTCACGGCCATTACATATTACATACTCATCACCTGATTCATCCTGGTTACTATTTCAATAAAATGCTCCCACATGGTACTTTTCTTTCCTTCCTTTCCTTTGTTTTTACCTCTGCTTTTCGAAATTTCTCTCAGATCTGTTTTATCTCAATTGCTATCTGGACCCCGCAACTGCGTAGCTTAATGATAGTCTACAAATTAGTGCCTGATGAAAAATGAAGCTTTAAACATGTTAATATTGCCATCATTATGTTGGAAAACATTCTTATCAGAATTTCCTTTGTTTTATATAATGGCCACTAGGAGGTGTTCTAGGCATACGTTTTCCTTGATTGGTTTTCTACGAAGAGATAAATTGTTGTTGAAAACAAAAGTAAAAGAGTGATGCACGTGTGTTGTTTTACCGTGAAATAAGAGCTCCGTGTCTTTATTTAAATCAACACGTTAATGATTTATCTCTCATCAACCCGCGGCACATCCTGTAACAAATTACAGTTATCTGATTTTTGTATCCTGATTATGTAACACTGTTACATGTATTTTGTTACTCCCCAACTCTGCATATACATGACTTCGCAGAACTTCTCTGCAGTAACCGAGATCATGTAAAATGCCCAGATAATACAGTAGCCTGACTAATAATAGACTAAGCTTTCCCATTTGAAATGTCATATTTGGGGTGAGATTATATTTATATATTTGTGATGCTGTCTTAGAATCTGCCTAGAAAAATGATTCTTTGGAGTTTGCATAATTAAGATGCATACTTTCTAGAACAGTCTTTATGTAGGACACCTATGGCGCCTTAAAATGCTGATTCTCCTGGTCACTGGGTTTCTGCACAGAGAAACTGGCGTAGTAAGGTAGCAGACCCATTTGAGATGTATGTAAATACCAGGTGTAAACTGATATCTCTCTTGGCTGTCCACTTGTGATTTAGATCACCCAAAACAAATGTTAATATTAGTTGTAAACGGGGCCAGAGTCTTTTTCTCATACAGTACTCTTTACTTCCATCTTTACTCTTTACTCTCCATCATTCATTGGCTCTCACTTTCTTTCTCATTTTCTGATTGTTTTCCTTGGTTCAAGCCTTGTTGCTTACTTTACTTGCCACTGTTTTCCGCTGTAGATGCTTCATCACGCAGCCTTGCTTCACGTGAGCGTGTGCACAAAAGCAGTGCGACCGGCCCTGGCACCGCTCTGTCATCTCTTGTTCTAAGACAAAAGGGTGGGTAATGCATGTCTTCTCCTGGGAGCACCCTGGAGACTCACTACAGGGATTGGTTTCATGTCATCCTCTCTACCACAGTCCATTTATTTTCCCTCTTAGGCATGGTAACAGAGTATGTAGTGCTTTGGAATATATTTGGGGACCGTTTTATAGGCTTGACGAAATATTTCCCATGACCTGGGTGCTTTCTATTCGCATCAGTATTTATGCATAATTTATGCACCTTAAAATCTTATACTTAAATTCTTTTAATTCAAATTTGAAGTAATTCTTGGATTTCAGTGGATGCTTGTAGAAGTTATTTTTACATCTATTGCTTTACATTTCATTTCTTAAGTTCCTGTTGTTGTTTTTTTTACCTTATATTTTTAGGTGCCATATTTATTTTATAGATTTTTTTTTCCCTTTCTTTCAAATGTTTGTGAAAAGGCCTGAAAATTCTTTCCCCTTGGACAAATGAGTTGCACATTGGTAATTGTTGGCGTGTTATGATACGCAGGTGACAGGGATAACATGGCCAGTCGGTCTATGTCTCCAGGCAGCAAGCATCGCCAAGAGAGTCGATCCTCCAAAACCGACAGTCACTCTAGCCGATCTGTTGACCAGGTGAAGAGCAAGAACAATGACAGTCTGTCTGCCAGCGAGGCCCTCATTCTCAAATCAGACACTGGCAAACTGAGGTCTGACTCTCACAGCCGCTCTCATTCCCCCAACCACAACACCCTTCAAGCCCTGAAAGCTGATGGTCGAACCTCAGGCCTTAGGGCTGAGTCCCCGAACCCTGGCTCCCGTTCCTCCTCACCAAAACAAAAGTCCTTCACTTCGGGCAGATCTAGCCCATCCAGCACCAGTTCCCAACGCTCATCCTCTCCTCATGATAAGAACCTGCCCTCTAAAGTTAGTCCTTCTTCTAAAGCTCACCTGGACCCTCCTCGTGAGAGATCCAAATCTGACTCCTATACGCTGGACCCTGACACTCTTAGGAAGAAGAAGGTTCCTCTCATGGAACCTCTGAGGGGCAGGTCTACATCACCCAAACCAAAACTCCCACCCAAAGAGAGCAAAGGAGGAAGCAGCAATGCCGAAAACCGAGCCCCATCTCCCCATGTAGTTCAGGAAAACCTCCACAGTGAAGTAGTGGAGGTATGTAGGTCCAGCACCTTGCTATCCAATGATGAAGCCAATGATGAGAATGCAGAGTTGAACAATGCTGAAGAGGGCTCCTCCAAGGTCCACTTTAGTATTGGAAAAGCCCCAGTCAAGGAGGAGCTTGAAAGTCGTTCTTCACCCAAAGTCAGCCGTAAAACCTCCAGCAGGCATGTGAGACCCAAAAAAGACAAATCTGGGCCGCTCTTTAAAGGTGAAAATGTGCGTCCCGCTGAACCCGCCAAGCAAGCCATGTCACCTTCTGTTGCGGAATGTGCTCGTGCTGTATTTGCTGCCTTCCTGTGGCATGAGGGCATAGTACATGATGCTATGGCATGCTCTTCCTTCCTCAAGTTCAACCCTGACCTGTCCAAAGAACATGCACCCATCCGTAATTCTCTCAGCTGCCAGCAGGGTTTTGATGAGAAGGAGAACAAACTGAAGAACCGCCACTCTCTGGAGATCTCCTCTGCTCTAAACATGTTCAATATATCACCACATGGCCCAGACATTTCCAAGATGGGTAGCATCAACAAGAACAAGGTTCTGTCCATGCTGAAAGAGCCACCTTTACCTGAGAAGTGTGAGGATGGAAAAAATGAGGCGGTCTCTTATGAGATGACCAGCCACTCCTCCATGAGGTCTAAGTCCATCTTGCCTCTCACCCTCCAGCACCTAGTAGCGTTCTGGGAGGACATATCCATGGCTACCATAAAAGCGGCTACACAGAACATGATTTTCCCAAGTCCAGGATCCAGTGCTATCCTTAAAAAGAAAGAGAACGAAAAGGACAGCAAGAAGACCAAGAAAGAGAAGAAGAAGAAAGAGAAAGCTGAGGTGCGCCCCAGGGGGAACCTCTTTGGGGAGATGGCACAGTTAGCTATGGGAGGCCCAGAAAAGGATACCATCTGTGAGCTTTGTGGAGAGTCTCACCCATACCCTGTTACCTACCACATGAGACAAGCCCACCCAGGTATACTTCCATAAATTCTTGAGTCTTACTCCTATATTCTACTCCTAAATTATTCAGAGCAGTTCCAAGGAAAGTTATTTTTATTTTATTTTTTTAAACGTATGGAGATCGTTCATCAGTTCTTTACTGTGGTTTCTCAGGTTGTGGCCGGTATGCTGGAGGTCAGGGCTATAACAGTATTGGTCACTTCTGTGGAGGCTGGGCTGGTAACTGTGGAGACGGTGGAATCGGAGGAAGCACCTGGTACCTGGTGTGTGATCGTTGTCGAGAGAAGTACCTGAGAGAAAAACAAACAGCTGCCAGAGAAAAGGTATGCCTGTCATTACCAATGTAGGGAAATGCATAATATTTGTAGATACTGCATCTCTAAAACATTGTATACTTCTTCCTTGGGTTCAACCCTTTGGTTCTTGGATCAGGTTAAGCAGTCAAGAAAGAAACCTCTACAGGTGAAAACCCCACGTGCTCTGCCCACTATGGAGGCCCACCAAGTGATCCGTGCCAATGCACTGTTCCTGCTGTCTCTGAGCAGCGCCGCTGAGCCTAGCCTGCTTTGCCATCACCCACCCAAACCTTTCCACACACATCTGCCCAGCCTCAAGGAGGGAGTATCTGAGGAACTACCCAACAAGATGGGCTGCCTCTATCTGCAAACCCTAGCACGGTAAATACAACGTGTTCACCTTGATCACCTTTGTTGTAGTAATTCAATGTATTGAGTCTGCATTGCATTGTGTCTTTCTGCAGTCAACACACTGAGAACTTTGGGGCCTATCAAGATGACAACCTGTTTCAGGATGAGATGCGTTACCTTCGTTCTACGTCAGTCCCTGCTCCCTATATCTCAGTCACGCCAGATGCCTGCCCAAACGTTTTTGAAGATCCAGGAAGTAACATGAAGTCCATGCCCCCAAGGTACTGTAACAAGCTTCCCATCTTGCCAAAGTGCGGTGTATTAGTAACCTAGTTTCTATGAATTTCTTATTATTTCTGTAAGATGTTTTTTTACCTTGTTCCTTTAGTTTGGAGACGAGTCCAATCACAGACAGTGACACAGCCAAGCGGACAGTATTTCAGCGCTCATATTCAGTGGTTGCCTCTGAGTATGATAAGCAGCACTCTGCCTCCCCAGCACGTGTCAAAGCAGTGCCGAGACGCAGGGTACACAGCGGGGATGCAGGTACTGTTGTCATTTTTTTGTACAACACAATTACAAATGACTCCCAATATTACCGTAATTTACTGTGTAAGCTACAAGAATGCTAAAATTGCTTATATGCACAAATATAATGAAACATAGCTAAGAAAAACTTCCATATATTTACATATACCTTTTAGCAATGTACTCGAATCGTCATAGCAGTTTGGAATGAATTCATTGAAACTGTCAGTTCAGGAAAAGTGATAGCTGACCAGAAATGTTAGATGCCACTTTTGTATTTTATTTTGTAAATATTAACACAGATTTTTAAAAGGAAGTTTTGGGTTTACTTCTAAAATGGTGGTATTGTGAATGACTTAAGTTAAGATAAAAAGTGAAAAATGCTTGTTTCTACAGAAGTTGGGTCATCGCTGCTTCGTCACCCTTCTCCTGAGTTGTCTCGACTGATTTCAGCCCATGGCTCTCTCAGTAAGGGAGAAAGGAACTTCCAGTGGCCTGTTTTGGCATTTGTTATCCAGCATCATGACCTAGAGGGCCTGGAGGTGGCTATGAAGCATGCACTCCGCAAATCAGCCTGCAGGGTGTTTGCCATGGAGGTGAGCGATTATTCTTTCAGACATTCTCTAATTTCATTCATCTTCTTCCTGTCCCAAATTGTTCAGGGATAGACAAACACTGTTGAATATTAACTATAAATTAGAGAGTTCCCAAAAGCATGGAAAACCTGAAAATTCTTAAATTGTGATTGTGTCTGGTAAAATCATAAATGAGTAAAATCTGAAAATCATGAACAATTCTATAATAAATAAAAATGGTTAAAAAGATTTTTTTCATCAGTTTGACATTAAATGCTTTTTTGAGAGCAATCACTGTTAAAAGATGTATAAACATCCTTATCCAATTACTCTTAAACCTTTGGTCCTGTTTCCTTCTTAGGCCTTTAATTGGCTGCTGTGTAACGTTACCCAGACCACCTCCCTCCATGATATCCTGTGGCACTTTGTGGCATCTCTGACTCCGTCTCCCTTTGAGACGGAAGAAGAGGAGGAAGAGGAGAACAAAGGGAACAAAGAGAACCTTGAGCAGGTGCGACCTGATGATAACCGCTAATGGTTTATTAATAAGCCACTGCTCACTTGAGATGAACAGAGATTTCCTTTTTCTTGCAGGAGAAGGATTTAGGTGTCTGTGAGCACCCCCTGTCTGACATTCTCATCGCAGGAGAGGCGGCTCACCCGCTGCCCCACACTTTCCACCGTCTGCTCCAAACCATCTCTGACCTTATGATGTCACTTCCCAGTGGAAGCTCACTTCAGCAGATGGCCCTGAGGTATTTTCTGCCTCTGCATAGAGACACCATTAGCAGCCTATAACAATCTAGCAACTCACATTTTCTTCAAAAATATACATAGTCACTTTTTGCTGTTTCACCAGGTGTTGGAGCCTTAAATTCAAACAGTCAGATCATCAGTTCCTGCATCAGAGTAATGTATTTCACCACATCAACAACATCCTGTCTAAATCAGATGATGGGGACAGTGAGGAGAGTTTTAACATCAGTGTACAGTCAGGATACGAAGCAATCAGTCAGGTGGGGATATTTTCATCAACATTTTTTCCTGTTGCCTTTACATGTATGCTTTCTATCTAAATCTTATATTGCATTCAAGGTTAACATTTTATATAAATTGCAGGAGCTTTGTGTGGTGACCTGTCTGAAAGATCTGACTAGCGTGGTGGACATTAAAACATCCAGCCGACCAGCCATGATTGGCAGCCTGACTGATGGCTCCACTGAGACGTTCTGGGAGTCTGGAGATGAAGATAAGAACAAAACAAAGAGCATCACTATAAGCTGTGTGAAAGGCATCAATGCATCCTATGTCTCTGTCCATGTAGACAACTCTCGTGACATTGGAGTGAGTTTGCGAACTATTGTTCTTTCTGTCTGTTCTTTATCAGTCATTGAAGTATTAACACTCTCCATGTTGGCCAACTGTTATGTATACACTTAATGAAGTGTTCAAAGTACACAAGGCCTGTGCAGCCTTCAAACAGATATGACATTTTGTTTTGACAGTTTTCTAATACATTAATACATGTGTCCACAAACAGCTATTGATTTATATAACCTTTGCTCTGTTTTCTGTCAGAATAAAGTCACATCAATGATATTCCTTTGTGGGAAGGCTGTGGAAGATCTCTGCAGGATCAAACAGGTAGGACTTTGAATTTTCAAACCGATATGAGACTATCAGATGCACTGCAGTTAATTTGCTTTAAAAGGCTGGGTTGTACATGTTTTTTGCTGTGGTCTGTGTGATTTTATCGCACTTGTTTTAATTTCCTGATATTTATTTTGATAAATAGTATACTATTCCACTTGTCTATGTAGATTTGAGAGTGACATAAATTAATTCAAGAAAGATTACATTTTATTGCACATCAATAAATTCTTGGTTACCAAGCACTGGTAATTACCATAACATCCAGAATAATTGTGCCAAAGGTAATTTTTCATTATGCAATGACTATTGATAAATGCAATGTATATAATTATATTTCAAAATACATTTAAAATGAGATTATCTATCAATGTTTTCAATTTGTTCAATTTGGTAAATGACATAAATGTCTGTTAACACAACCTCTTGTCTATACTTCTGCATGTCACATGAATTTAATTTTGAGTTGAAAAGTCCTGAGTCCCATAGTCCTGAGGTTGAGGAGCTGCAAGGCAACAACCAAAATGCTTATCAAAGCATGTCTGCATGGAAATGTAGATCACCAGACCAGCGTCTGTGTCCCTTAGGGTCTTTAAGGACATTTCACTGAATGGACTTTTTGTTGTCTCAGGTTGACTTAGACTCGAGGCACATGGGCTGGGTGACCAGCGAGCTGCCTGGAGGGGATCATCATGTGATAAAGATCGAGCTTAAGGGTCCTGAGAACACACTTAGGGTTCGGCAGGTCAAAGTGCTTGGCTGGAAGGAGGGTGAGAGCATCAAGATTGCTGGGCAGATATCAGCCAGTGTAGCCCAGCAGAAAAACTGTGAGGCTGAAACGCTGCGTGTCTTCCGCCTCATTACATCACAGGTAAGCCTAAAACCAGAGTCCTGCACGGGTCCTGATTGGTAAATCCACACACGCAATACGCTGCAAAACGTGTTGTAAATACAAATCTTTGACCCGTTTCATTAAATATTAGCAGTCCACCCATCAGGTACCCACCCACGTGCAGGACTCTGCCCAAAACCATCTCAAAAAGGTCACTAAGGCTGGTCACACAAACCACAATATTTTTACATCATGAATGTTGGTACCACCATACCAGAGACACTTGATTATACATCAAACACTTTGAAAACAGCATTTCAAACACTCAGTGTTTGTTTAAGGGAAGGCAAATACTATAATAGTCATGTTGATGTGTTCATGTAGGTATTTGGAAAATTAATTTGTGGGGATGCAGAACCAACACCAGAACAAGAAGAGAAGAACCTGCTCTCCTCACCTGAGGGTGAAGACAAGGTCAGTACCAGTATCTGTTGTGTTTGGTGGCTCCTTGCAACCATTGCTTAGTGCCTTATCAAGTGCTGAAGCATAATATGAAGGAGTTCAATTCTGTTATAAATGTTTCATCTTCAGGCTCCATCTGATGCAGACTTGAAGGAGCACATGGTTGGCATTATTTTCAGCAGGAGCAAACTGACCAACCTTCAAAAACAGGTAACCTCATTAAAACTTCTCTAGGCTCTCCATAAAACCTAGTGAGCTACCTAAAAATCCCGATAGTGGACAAAGTGAGAGAATATAAATATACTATTTCTTTTCTAGGTTTTCTAGGGCTAATCAATGAAAATAATTATTTCAGACATAATTATTCATAACTGCCAATTTTAAAGAAGTAGTATTTAAAGATTATCCTTTAGTACATGGTAATTTGATGAATGTGTTTACCAGCCAGAGCGAACTCTTCCGTGAAGTCTGCTTTGGTGAGCTATTTCCAACTCCTTAAACAAACTGAATAAACTTAGGTTGATTTCACACTGGCAGTTTAGTTTGAAATGGTACTCGGTTTGCATGAATAGTTGCTAATGTGAAAGCGGTCATGCGGACCTCGGTGTGGAGGTGGTCTGAGTTCGGCTGCACTTGAACTGTGGCGCAATTCACGTGAATTTGAAAGCAACACGTACATAGCGAGTGCAGTCAGGGTGGCAAATGAATGGCAATCAACTGTCTCCTCTTTTTTACAAAGATTCTGTTTGCAAGCAGCAGAAAGCCACCTTCATGTAACACATACAGTAACCCCAAGTGTTGTTTACTCTACTGCGTTTAATAGCAGCAAATGAATAAAAAACACAATATATTGACCCGTGTTCTGTTTTCTATCATGCGCCGTGCACATTTGTAAGATGAACGCAAGTGCTCCAGGGTTCAATAGAATCAAGTTGAGCGTGAAACCAGACCAACGCTGTGGAGGGCACTGGGAACAATCACGCTTGGACTTGGACCTGGACCGCAGCAAATGTGCCCAGTGCGAAAGCCGCCTTAGTTTTGGCCTGATTTTGTTTGAAATTGTCACACCAGTTTGTTCTTTGATTTTGCTTGACTGTTTGCCTCCCCAGGTATGTGCCCATATTGTCCAGGCCATCCGCATGGAGGCCACGCGGGTGCGGGAGGAATGGGAGCACGCCATCTCCAGCAAAGAGAATGCAAACTCTCAACCCAGCGATGATGACGCCTCCTCTGATGCTTACTGCTTTGAGCTGTTGTCTATGGTGCTGGCCTTGAGTGGATCTAACGTTGGTCGGCAGTATCTGGCCCAGCAGCTCACCCTACTGCAGGACCTCTTTTCCCTACTTCACACTGCCTCACCACGTGTCCAGAGACAGGTTTGTGAATGCATCATGAACCGCTAGTCTTGAACTTGACTTTCTAGTATCAGGATCTGATATACAACACTGTACTTGCCATGCAGGTGACGTCACTGCTCAGACGCGTTCTTCCTGAGGTCACTCCCATGCGCTTGGCCAGTGTCATTGGCGTAAAGGCGCTACCACCAGCAGACATCAGTGACATCATCCACTCCACCGAGAAGGGCGATTGGACCAAGCTGGGCATATTAGATATGTTTCTGGGCTGCATCGCCAAGGCCCTCACTGTGCAGCTCAAGGCAAAGGGCACCACTATAGGTGGCACCGCTGGCATGGCTGCAGGCAAAGGAGTCACTACGGTCACCCTACCCATGATCTTCAACTCAAGGTCAGCTTGCTTGCAGTTACACTAAAACTTTGATGCTTCACAAAGTTCATAAAGAGAACATAAACAAATCATAAACAAATCTATGTGAATCGAGCAGTATAATCAAAGCTTGAACATGTTAAAGCGTGCAAAAGCGTGTAAAAGCCTAAATTAAACTTGTTTTAATATTAGGGCTGTCAGTCGATTAAAATATTCAATCGCGATTAATCGCAATTTTATCCGTTCTAAATGTACCTTAAATTAATATTTTTCAAGTTTTTAATACTCTGATCAACATGGGTATGGGCAAATATGCATGCTTTATGCAAATGTATGTTTATTATTAGTGAAACCATACTCAGAGCATGAAGACTAGACATTTTGAAGAACTTTTGAAATTCATGTCTCTTAAGCCTAAGCTTAAAAATTCAGAATAAGCAGTGATTTCTCTCATTTTAAGAATATAAATAAAGGGCGTTTCTACACTGGCAGTTTAGTTCAGAGCGGGGCACGGTTTGCATGAAAAATTGGTAATGTGATGCTGTCATGCGGACCTGGGAGCGCACCAGGGTACCACACCTGAGACTACCTGGAGGAGGTGCTCTGAGTACGGTTGCTCTCGAACTGTGCGCGATTCACGTGAACGGTCTGAGAAACACAGACTCAGGAGCGCTCGTTCAGAAAAGTAACCTGCGCATTTGTTTTAGCCGATTGTAATGTGTAGTTCAATAAAACACTTAAGTGGTGATGGTGTTAATGATTTACCTCGGATATGAGCGAGAGCGAGCTTGCAGCGTATTCGCGCATGCAGTCTCCTCAGAGTCCCTTTGCAAGCATGCAACTGAAAGGAACCCTTTATCCAATATATTGACCCGCGTTCTGTTTTCTATCATGCCCTGTGGATGTTTGTGATTACGTATGATGCACGCAAATGCACCAGGGTTCAACAGAATCAAGTTGACCAGCGCTGTAGGGGAAACTGAGAACTATCGCGCTCGGACTTGGACTGTAAAAATTACCTTTTCTTTTATTTTGACCTGGAGTCTAATAAAAGTTAAACTGGTAACTTATGTAGGCTATATAAGGTCACTTGTTTCAGAATAGTAATGTTAATGTCTTTTTGCTGCTGCATCCTTTACATCTATGGCTGCTCTCACTTTCTCCAACTACGGGTCAAACAGAAAATGCACGCTGCGTCAATCGCGCGTTAATAAAATCAGTGCTGTTAAAATGAATTTGCATTAAAGCGTTATTAACATGTTAATTTTGACAGCCCTGTTTAATATATAAAGCAATCATGTCTCTTTAGATTTAGATGCACGTAGATGATTTATATGGATTATTTTTACGATGCCTTTATGAACTTGAAGTGTCAAAGTTTTGCTGTAACAGACTTTCAGTAGATTATAATTTGATGAAAAATATTATTCATTGTGCCATAAATGTTTCTTGCTGGCTAGGCTATTAAAAATGTGTATTTAATAACCTTATATTGGTCTTTGTGTTTGTGCAGCTACATACGGCGTGGGTTGAGTCACTGGTGGATGAAGGGCTCTACTCCACCCCAAATTGCTGAGATTATCATTAAACTAGTCAAAGACATGGCTGCTGTGAGTATAATGGCCCATCTTATCCTGAACACTATTTTCGTCTTAATATGCAGTAGATTTGCTGTTACACTGCATGTTTATGAATGATATAGTGTATAATCTTGCACTGCTTAATGTGATCTTCAGAAATGGTTCTTCATCATTTAAGTGTCTTGTATCGCAGGGGCACCTCTCGGATGCCTGGTCCAGAGTGACTAAGAATGCCATTGCTGAGACCATCATTGCTCTCACTAAGATGGAAGAGGAGCATCGCTCTCCAGTGCGCTGCATTGCCACCACTCGGGTATGGCTTCACTGCACTCACTTCATCTGTCACAACTGAACATTTGCCAATTAGGTCAGTATTACTCTGGACCCTTCAGTTAGAGGGATCAGAAGTATATGGTGGGTGGGGTTTTCCAGTCACATGATACAGATCCATAGCAGCGGCAACATTCCTAAAAACAAATAATTACTTTTATTATATACATGAATATGAACAAGTCCATAGTCATGGAAAGTCATGGAATTTTGTTTCATTTCTATGCTTTAAAAAATTACCTCAAAAAACGTTTAAAAAAATGCTTACCTCAAAACATACCAGCTAGAAATATAACACACACATATAACCTTTTTATAAATATTTTAAAATGAATATAATCCTTATCCAGAACTGGGGGCAGTTGTGGAATAATGGTTAGAGAGTCAGACTCACTACTCCTAATGTGTGTGCACTAACTTGGATGGGTTAAATGCAGAGGATAAATTCTGAGTATGGGTTACCATACTTGGACTTCATGTCACTTCACTTCAAAACACTTAAAAAGTCACAGAAATTCATTGGGCAATATGTGTAGGAACTTTGTATGAAAGTTCATTTAAAATTCAAATTGTTCTACTTCCTCTCTTTAGCTGTGGCTGGCATTGGCCTCTCTGTGTGTGCTGGATCAGGACCATGTGGACCGACTGTCTTCAGGTCGCTGGATGGGGAAAGATGGGCAGCAGAAGCAGATGGTACGGCACATTGGGCTAAATATGCCTCTGGGGTGCTATAAAGCACAATCAGTGCAATACTACATTACAGTTGTTCAGTCAAGAAAGGGCTCTTTACCTATTCACCCTGACATTTATTTCCCAGCCCATGTGTGATAACCATGACGACGGAGAGACGGCAGCCATCATTCTGTGTAATGCATGTGGAAACCTGTGCACTGACTGTGATCGCTTCCTCCATCTCCACCGGCGCACACGTTCCCACCAGAGACAGGTGAACCTGAGCACTCACACAGATCTATTCAGCGTCAGCTGGATCAATTATGTTTCACAACTAGGGTTGAGAATCAAGAATCGTGTAATTACTGGCTGGTTGTTCAAATGACATCATGTTATTAAAAATACACACTGGCGATTATTATTATAAATATGGTACCAAAAGTAATATAATATCTAATAATACAGTTAAACATTTAATGAGAAATGGGATCCTTTTAAGTTTCTTGTAACACTATGGCTTGTGCAGGTGTTTAAGGAGGAGGAGGAAGCCATTAAAGTGGACCTACATGAAGGCTGCGGCAGAACCAAACTCTTTTGGCTCATGGCATTGGCTGATTCCAAGACCATGAAGGCCATGGTGGAGTTCCGTGAGCACACAGGTGACTTTTCCTCATTTTGCAATAAGCTTTATTTTTCAAATGGATATATAATATAATATAATATAATATAATATAATACATAATCTCTCTCTGAGAAGTTTGATACGTTGAGTGTTTTCATAGCTTTTTTATTTATTGATTTATTTAATATTAGTCACTTTATATTACCTATACAGTCAACAGCACTCACCTCTGAGACTGTAAATACAGACATCTTACAGAACAGAATATTAATACATATTTTAAATGTTATATAATAGATAATAACAGAGCACTTCATAACAGGGGCCTGACAATTTAAATATCTGGGCCATTTTTGTCACTTTTGCATGATTTCTGACTCTAACCGTTAGGCCACAGCTGTGATGCATCCTATTTTCAGAATTCTTTTTTATTTGACTAGTGACTTTATTGTACAAATAGTTATAGCTAAAATGGCATCATTGTAATGTCCTTCAGGTAAACCAGCTTCCAGTAGTTCAGACGCCTGCCGCTTCTGTGGCACCAGGAACGGCACAGAGCTGTCCGCAGTGGGAAGTGTATGTTCAGACCAAGACTGTCAGGTATTCACTCAAGATGTCAACTTTTTTTGGCAGAATGATTGTTTACACGGTTAAATGTTTTACTGGAATTTAGTGATCTTACAAACATATTGTCTGTAGGAGTATGCAAAACTGGCCTGCAGTAAGACTCATCCGTGCGGGCACCCGTGCGGTGGGGTCAAAAATGAAGAGCTGTGTCTTCCCTGCCTACATGGTTGTTTCAAAACCGAAGCCTGTCTAAAACAGGATGCTGATGATATGTGCATGATTTGCTTCACTGAGGCTCTGTCTGCTGCCCCAGCAATCCAGGTAAAACAGAATAATGCCACTGCATGTGATGTTATAAAGAGGATATAGAATTACGTTCATACAGGAGATCAGCGTGTAAATTTCTGCCCTGGCTTGTTTTCAGCTGGACTGCAGTCACGTGTTCCATCTTCAGTGCACAAGAAGGGTTCTGGAGAACCGGTGGCTTGGGCCTAGGATAACCTTCGGGTTTATGTCTTGCCCTATTTGCAAGGTAAATAAGCTAGTCTGCACTCGCTTTAGGAGAGTTAAAGGTAGGGATGAAGGATTAATCAAAATAAAACCAAAATCACAATATGGCCTAGTAATATTATAAAATTACAAAGGCTGATTTAATGAAGTGTATGCGCCATGCGTTTCTGAGCGAAGTGTGCCACTGTGTTCATTTACACGCATATAGCTTATGACCCAGAGTTTTCAGTGGGAATGCAACATGCACTAACCAGCTTCCCAAACTTGTAGTGAGAAGTGTTTTATTTTTTTTTATTTTTTTATTTTTTTCTTCTTCTCTCCATGAACAAACACTGTATTGTACACTCTGCATTTTAATGAGTAATGAGGTCACAAGTGCAGTATCAGGTTCCAGTACCGATACTTTTATCGGTGCATCCCTAGTTTCTTATTTTATTTAATATTTTACTTATAATAATAATAATAATCATCATCATAGTAAAATAATAATAATGATTATTATTATATAATTATAGTGATGTATATTTACACTTTTTGGGGGACAGATTGTGCAGACCTACAAAAAAAGCACAGAAAACCTGAACCTCTTAAAATATCGGAAACATCTCAATTAGATGAAAAATCTTACAAAAAATCCCCCCAAAATCTTACAAGCCTAGTTAAAGGGATAATTCAACCAAAAAGTAAAAATTCTGTTATTTTCTCACTGTCATATCATTCCAAACTTATATGACTGATAATCATAGAATGGGAAATTTTGAAGTATGTTGGCATAAACGATGATGAGTGAGTAAATTAACTGTTCCTTTAATGGCTGTGGCATCAAAACCAACCAAATATCATACAAGATCATGTTTTCTGCACGAGCCAAAGCCTGTCTAAACACTACCAGCTAGATGCTGTTCATGATATCCAACATTTGATGTGCCATTTATGTCTGTGTTTTTTTTTTTTTTTAAATAGAACAAAATAAACCACTCTGTCCTAAAAGACTTGCTGGACCCCATCAAAGAGCTGTATGAGGATGTGAGGAGAAAGGCTTTAATGAGACTGGAGTATGAAGGACTACATAAGAGTGAAGCCATCACAATGTCTGGAGCTCGATTCCACAACAACCCAGCTGGATTTGCCATGAACAGATATGCTTACTACGTTTGCTTCAAGTGCAAAAAGGTTAGATCTTCATGGCACTCGTTCCCTGTTTGTTTTCTGTTTTGTAAAGTGTTCACAAATCTTTAGTGAAAGTCAAGTCGCCTTCATTTATATAGTGCTTTTTACAATACAGATTGCTTTAAAGCAGCTTTACAGTGATAATAGAAAATTAATGCAACAAAGATTGTTTTGGCTGTATTGCAGCTCTAGAAGAAAGCCATTTTCCAGCCAGGTCCTTTTGGAACACAAAAGAGGTTTTGAAGAATCTTCCTGCTATATAGTGGCTGAGGAAACCTTCAGAAGGAAGGAAACATTTCTCTTTCTCCAGAAAGAAAATACAGTGAAACCAACATTTATTCAGACACCTTCAACATTTTCTCACTTTATCACAGTTTAGAAAATGATAATACAATATGACAAGAACTCAGAGTTAAACTGTCAGAACAAATTCATCTTGATAATGTCAGATAACTTTGATGGAAAGGTATGTAATGGATTACAATCAACCAAACAGCTGTCAGCTGTTAAATTTAAGTGCACAATGAGATAATACCAATTTAGGTAAACCAATCGCCAAGCAATGCTTAATTTTGTTCAGTGTGGTGTAAAAGGTCCCGTTAGAAATTAAAGAAAAGGTCAGGTCAAAGTGTCTGAATAATTTTGGTCCCAAATTTTTATAAATTTTACTGGTAATGTTTACTAGGTAGTTTACTGTATGACATTTTTGGGTATAATATGACACTTTATCTGGTGTCTTATATCTGAATAATTTTTGGTTTGACTGTAACTGGGCTTGAGTGAACTGTCCCTTTAAGGATGTCTCTGTTTACTTTGAATAGAATGGAAAAACATGGTTGACAAAAAAAATACTCAGCTCACTCCTGTGGAGGAAGAGCTATTGGCTGGGCACGAAAACTCATGAAATGAATTTTATAAGAACAAGCGTATCACCTGTTCAGTTGACATCTGTTCGGCCAGAGGAGAACTGGCACCCCGACTGAGCCTGGTTTCTCCCAAGGTTTTTTTTCTCCATTGAAGACCCTGAAGGAGTTTTGGTTCCTTGCCACCGTTGCCTCTGGCTTTTGGCTTGCTCAGTTGGGGACACCTAAATTTCATCTATATTACCGATCTGCCCGCATTGATACTATATGATACTTAAATTAGGATAACTGGATAACATCACCGTTTCACCAGAACAGCTGTACAAATTCTGTTGCATTATTTTCCTGTTAACAATGTGAAGCTGCTTTGAAACAATTGGACTTGTTAAAAGCGCTATATAAATAAAGGTGACTTGACTTGACTTGACATATTGCCGTAATAAAGCCGTTTCTCCAGCTGTTGTGCTAACAGTGTGACTTCTTACTCATCCAGGCCTATTTTGGGGGAGAAGCTCGCTGTGATGCCGAAGCAGGACAAGGCGATGATTATGATCCCCGTGAGCTCATCTGTGGAGCATGCTCAGACGTGTCCAGAGCACAGGTCAGTGGGACAACAGTATGTTTTGGGGGGGCAGCGAAGCACGTTTCATTCATGAGCTTGATTTTGTTACTTTCTGCATCCAAGTCAATGGAAAAATCATATTTGCTTTTTGTTAAGGGAACCAGGGTGATGCTAGGGTGATGCAGGTTGGCCTACAAAAAGTCCCTGCAGCACTCTTGTTATTATACATTGGCTAGTTATTGTATTGCATGAATACAAAAATTTAGTTTTACAAATTTAAATATGTATGTGATCATGGCTGCATTTCAGTTTATCAGCAGGTCTGTTTTCAATCAACTTAATGGTTTTTCAAAATTCATGGGTGAACATTCACGAAAACATTTATAAACATGTATTTAACATTAAAATAATTACATTAAAAAAATGTATTCAATTACTTATACAAAATTAATCTTATAGTGGTAGCACTTTAAAATAAGGTTTCATTAGTTAACATTATTTAATGTATGAACTAACATGAACTAACCATGAGCAATACATTTGTTACTGCATTTGTTCATCTTTGTTAATGTTAGTTAATAAAAATCCAGCTGTTCATTGTTTGTTCATGTTAGTTCACAGTGCATTAACTAATGTTAACAAGTATAACTTTTGATTTTAATAATGTATTAGTAAATTCTGAAATGAACAGAGATTAACTGTAGAAGTGCAGTTCATGTTAACTAATGAAACCTTATTTTAAAGTGTTACCCTTATTGTTTTATATATGTAATTTTTTTTTTTCATAAGTACATTTCAAATCAAATCAAATCAAATCACCTTTATTTATATAGCGCTTTTAACAAGTCCAATTGTTTCAAAGCAGCTTCACATTGTTAAAAGTAAAATAATGCAACAGAATTTGTACAGCCGTTCTGGTGAAGCGGTGATGTTATCCAGCTAATTTCAAGTATCATATAGCGTCAATGCGGGCAGATCGGTAATATAGAAGAAATTTAGGTGTCCCCAACTGAGCAAGCCAAAAGCCAGAGGCAACGGTGGCAAGGAACCAAAACTCCTTCAGGGTCAGAATGGAGAAAAAACCTTGGGAGAAACCAGGCTCAGTCGGGTGCCAGTTCTCCTCTGGCCGACGAACAAACAGTGTATGATTATAATTCTGGCAACATAGCAGGTCTTAATTCATATTAGGCAAATAGATATTTGTTAGATTATTCGAGAGATTGGAGTAAATCACGCCGAAGACGGGTTTAATGAGGATGTCGTGTCGATGCAGCATTTACGGGGAGTTTATTTGACATGTTCTCTGCAGACACTTCAGGGATGCGTTGGTCATGTCCAGGCGCTGATCCACCATCTGATCTGGATACGGCCTGGATCTGGCTGACTGCAGTAAACCTCGGTATAAACAGAGAGACTAACATTAGCGTAGATGCCATTCTTCTTATGATGTAACGAGTACATCAGGTGTTATGGGAAGTGTTCGGTTCCGGCTGACCTAGTTAATGCAGCCTGACAATCATTTACTGATTTGAGTAATAGAAATTGATAATGTTTTATGTGTAAGCCATATGTAAAGAGATGCGTTTTTAGTCTAGATTTAAACTGACAGAGTGTGTCTGCTTCCCGAACAATGCTAGGAAGACTGTTCCAAAGTTTAGGCGCTAAATAGGAAAAGGATCGACCGCCTGCAGTTGATTTTGATATTCTAGGTATTATCAACTGGCCAGAGTTTTGAGACCGCAATAGACGTGATGGAGTATAATACGTTAAGAGTTCGCTCAAATACTTGGGAGCTGAACCATTTAGTGCTTTGTAAGTAATAAGCAAGATTTTAAAATTTATTCGATGTTTAATAGGGAGCCAATGAAGTGTTGACAGAACCGGGCTAATATGGTCATACTTCCTGGTTCTAGTAAGAACTCGAGCTGCTGCGTTTTGGACCAGCTGGAGTTTGTTTATTAAGTGAGCAGGGCAACCACCCAGTAAAGCATTACAGTAATCTAGCCTTGAGGTCATGAACGCATGAATTAACTGTTCAGCATTTTGCATCGAAAGGATGTGCCGTAATTTAGATATATTTTTAAGATGGTAGAATGCAGTTTTACAGATGTTAGAAACGTGGCTTTCAAATGAAAGATTGGTATCAAAGAGCACACCCAGGTTCCTAACTGACGACGAGGACTTGACAGAGCACCCATCGAGTGTTAGACAGTATTCTAGGTTACTACTTGCAGAGTTTTTTTGTCCAATAATTAAAAATTCAGTTTTTTCTGAATTAAGTTGCAGGAAATTACTAGACATCCAATGTTTTATATCAGCTATGCATTCCGTTAATCTTGTGAATTGGTAAGTTTCATCAGGCGTGAAGAAATATAGAGCTGAGTATCGTCAGCATAACAGTGAAAACTAATGCCATGCTTCCTAATGATATCTCCCAGTGGTAGCATGTACAGGGTGAAGAGCAACGGTCCTAGCACCGAGCCCTGCGGTACTCCATACTGAACTTGTGATCGGTGTGACATCTCTTCATTTACTGCTACAAACTGATAACGGTCAGATAAGTATGATTTAAGCCATGCCAATGCAGTTCCACTAATCCCAACATAATTTCGAGTCTATTCAAAAGAATGTTGTGGTCGATAGTATCGAATGCAGCGCTAAGATCGAGTAACACTAATAGAGAAATACAACCACGATCGGATGATAAGAGTAAATCATTTGTAACTCTGATGAGAGCAGTCTCAGTACTATGATACGGTCTAAATCCTGACTGGAAATCCTCACAGATACCATTTCTTTCTAAAAAGGAACATAATTGTGAAGACACTGCCTTTTCCAGTATTTTTGACAGGAAGGGTAGATTTGAGATCGGCCTATAATTGACTAATTCTGTAGGATCAAGTTGAGGTTTTTAATAAGTGGTTTGATAATAGCCAACTTAAACGTTTTGGTACATATCCTAATAACAAAGATGAGTTAATGATATTAAGAAGAGGATCTATGACCTCTGGTAGCATCTCTTTTAATAGCCTAGTCGGTATAGAATTCGAGCATACATGTTGTTGATTTAGATGATTTAACGAGTTTAGCCAATTCTTCCTCTCCTATAGCAGTGAATGAATGTAATTTTTTCTCAGTGACACAACAATGCTCTGTCTCATGTGACACTATAGTAGACGGCTGCATGGTTATAATTTTCTTCCTAATATTATCGATCTTACACGTAAAGAAGTTCATAAAGTCATTACTGCTGTGCTGTTTACAACCATCAGAAGTATAAGCTTTATTTTTGGTTAACTTAGCCACTGTATCAAATAAATACCTAGGGTTGTGTTTGTTTTCTTCTAAGAGAGTCGAGAAATAAGCAGATCTAGCAGTTTTTACGGCCTTTCTGTATGCGATCATGCTCTCTTTCCATGAATTACTGAAAAATCTCTAATTTTGTTTTCTTCCAGCTGCGCTCCATTTTTCTGGCTACTGTTTTAAGGGCCGGGTGTGCTCATTGTACCACGGCGTTGGACTATTTTCTTTAATCTTCTTAAGCGCCGGGGAGCAACTGTGTCTAAAGTGCTGGAAAAAGAGAGTCAACAGTTTCTGTTGCAAAATCGAGTTCCTCTAGGCTATCTGGGATGCTGAGGAGATGAAACTGATGAGGAAGATTATTTAAAAGCAATTTTTAGTGGCGGCAGTGATAGTTCTGCCATATTTGAAGCGAGGGACGGCTTTGCAGCCTTAGCTAAATTAAGTATACATGATACTAGGTAATGATCTGAGATGTCGTCGCTCTGCTGCAGAATTTCAACGGTATCAACATTTATTCCATGTGACAATATTAGGTCTAACGTATGATTAAGGCGATGAGTGGGTCCTGACACATGTTGCCTTACTCCAATAGAGTTTAGAATGTCTCTAAATGCTAATCCCAATGCGTCTTTTTCATTATCTACATGGATATTAAAATCACCAACAATTAGTACTTTATCTGCAGCCAGTACTAACTCGGATAGAAAGTCAGCAAATTCTTTGATAAAGTCTGTATTGTGCCCTGGTGGCCTGTATACAGTAACCAACACAAATGTCAAACAGGATTTATCAATTACACTACATAATGCTACATAAAGCACCAAAACTTCAAAAGAATTATATTTGAAACTAGACTTCTGAGTAATACTGAAGATATTATTATAAATTACAGCAACCCCTCCCCTTTACCTTTCAGGACGCGGCTCGTGTTTATAGCAATAATCTTGGGGGTGGACTCATTTAAAGTAATGTAGTCGTCAGGTTTTAGCCAGGTTTCTGTCAAACACAGCAAATCTAGATTATTATCTGTAATTATATCATTAACAATAAGTGCTTTTGGGGAAAGGGATCGAATATTCAGCAACCCGAGCTTTATCATTTGATCATCTGTATTATATCTGTTGTTTATTCGTTTGACATCAATTAAGTTTTTACTGTTGAATGGTCTTGATGTTTTTTTGTATTTACTAATTCGGGAACAGACACAGTCTCTATGTGATAATATCTAGGTGAAAGAGTCTCTATGTGTTGGGATTTATCTGACTTCTGTAACAGGAGACAGCTAGCAGACGGTTGGGTAAGCCAGTCCGTCTGCTTCCTGACCTGGGCCCCAGTTAGTCAAGGTTTAGCTTTAAGACTATATGCCAAATTACTAGAGAGAAGAGCAGCACCACTCCAAGAAGGATGGATGCCGTCCCTCTTCAACAGGTCAGGTCTGCCCCAAAAGCTTTTCCAATTGTCTATGAACCCTATGTTATTTTGCGGACACCACTTAGACAACCAGCCATTGAGTGATGATAGTCTGCTAAGTATCTCATCACTCCTTTTAAACAGGAGCGGACCAGAACAAAAACTGCATCTGCCATCGTACTTGCAAGTTCACATACCTCTTTAATGTTAATTTTGGTGATCTCCGACTGGCGAAGTCGAACATCGTTAGTGCCGACGTGAATAATAATCTTAGAGAATTTACGATTAGCTTTAGCCAGCACTTTTAAATTTGCTTTGATGTCAGGTGCTCTGGCTCCCGGTAAACATGTGACTATAGTGGCTGGTGTCTCTATTTTCACGTTCCGTGTAATAGAATCACCAATAACTAGGGCACTTTTAACAGGATTCTCAGTGGGTGCGTCACTGAGTGGGGAGAACCTGTTTGATGTTCCAATCGGAACGGAAGAGTGGTTTTTTGATCCGCGACTATGCCGTCTGACCGTCACCCAAGTGCCCTGCTGCACGGGCTCTACAGCCGGAACCGAACAATGTACAACGTTCACTAAGCTAGTCGCATCCAGAGCAGTGTCTAAAGCTGTTACATTCTCACTACTCTCAAATAAAGTCTGGATGCGTGTCTCTAATTCTGAAATCTTCTCCGTCAGCCTGACTATCTCCTTACATTTATCACATGTGAAGCCCTGTTCACCAACGGAGACAGATACACTAAACATGAAACATGCGGTGCAGGTGACAATGACTGGAGAAGAAGACATGGCTTACCGTATTTGTTGATTAATCCAACTTACCAAAGTTGTTTGATGGAGTCTATTTACTAATCCAACTCACCACAGTTGTTTAGTGAACTCAGAAAACAGGAAACCCGGGTGCAGAGATAGCAAGCTAACAGGCTAGCGAAAAGCTAACGTGTGATAGTGATTTAGATTAAAAGCTAGTGATGTCAGATTTAATGTGGTAGGCAGTGTTAGACAATATATGAAGATGAGTAGGTTATAATTAGCAGTTTAAACAACAGAGAATTATATCAAATAAAAATCCAAAAAGAGCAGAGCAGAGCACATGCGAGCACAGCAGCAGTAGCAAACAGGGTAGACAGGAGCAATCGAAGACAGGAGCAATCAATCCAAAACGTATCAAATTTCATTTGACCCCCAAATTGCCATCACTATAATGCTTTTTGCATTACAAAAGTGTTTTGGTGTTTTCTTGTCATTGACTTTATTTGTAATGGCTAATTAGCAACAGAGAAAGAAAGTGGTTGCAAGGTATGTGCTTATTTGGTGTGAGTTTGTTTAGACCTCTTTCTTTTTGTTGCAGATGTGCTCTAAACATGGGACAGACTTCCTGGAGTACAAATGTCGTTACTGTTGCTCTGTGGCTGTGTTCTTCTGCTTTGGGACGACACATTTTTGCAACGCCTGTCATGATGATTTCCAGAGGATGACCAGCGTCCCAAAAGAAGAGCTGCCCCATTGTCCTGCTGGTAAAATGCTTTTTAAATGGTTTTAAAAAGATAGTTCATCCAAAAATTAGCATTTGCTGTTAATTTACTCACATTCAGGCCATCCAAGATGTAAGTGGCTTATTTTCTCTTTAGAACAGTAAAGAAGATTTAGCTGAAACTGTGGTCATTGGTTATTCATATAATGCAAGTCAATGGCTACCGTGACGGAGAGTCAAAAAAGCATCCAGACAAATCAAAATTAATACCGTGGCTCCTGGTGATTCATTGAGGTCTTAAAAAGCGAAACAGTCGGTCTGTGTAAGAATCTGAACATTATTTACAACATTATTACCTGTAATCCACATAATGACGTGCAGGAGCTCAAAAATTAGGGATCTGCTGAAAAGTAAATCTTCCCGATTGAGATTGAGCAAGCGAACGTAATCTTAATGTTTTATATCGGTTGCGGCATCCAGGATAAGTACAAGCGCCACTTTGATGAACAATACAACACGCACGTCTTCCCTCTGTTGTAAACAAACACACAGCTTCAGCTCACGTGCGAGTTTTGCTCCCACAAATACATAATTATGCGACTGGAAGCTCGCGCTCCAGACTGTCGTGAACACGCTCAGGACCGTTTGTGGATTACACATAATAATGTTTTGATTCTTGCACAGACCGATCGGTTTGCTTCATAAGACCTCAGTGAATCATTATATGAATCACCAAGGACGATTTCAGCTAAAAACTTTACTGTTCTACTGAAGAAAAAAAGCCACCTACATCTTGGATAGCCTGAGGGGTGAGTATTTTAACAGCAAATTTTCATTTTTGGATGAACTATCCCTTTAATAAAAACTTTCCCCACCACCATTTTTGGTTTGTCTGAAACTTGTGTATCATCCTTCTCTTGTTGAATTAAGCCTTTGTTCTATTACAAGCTTTTTTCAGTTATTGAAACTTTAGCCAACAAATGCAAGACGGCATGTTGACTTTTTCATTCCTCCCTCATAGGACCAAAAGGAAAACAGTTAGAAGGAAGTGAGTGTCCCCTGCATGTGGTACATCCTCCCACCGGAGAAGAGTTTGCGCTGGGCTGCGGTGTGTGTAGAAATGCCCATACCTTCTAAACGCCATGGTCCTGTAATGATCTCTCTATATATATATTCACCCTCCTGTGGCGGCTGACTCCCTCTTCAGCACAGCCTGAGAGCAGATACACACCGGATGTCCCATTCTGAGGGCACTATGACTGGCCGCCGTGCTCCAGGGTGCATCCTCCCTCTCTTTAGACACTGAAGAATGAAAAAAAAAGAACAAAAAAAAAAACAAACGTTGTGACGTGTTTGCATGCAGCCGTTGTAACCCTGCGGCTTGTATAAACGTTGCACACCTCCTGACCACTGAAGTCTAACAACGTATGGAGGATTTTGGAACTGAATCTGAGACCACCATGGATGGGCCATGATTTCAGCTTCCCAAATACAAATTTAAGATTCTATTGTTGTATGTTAACTATGTTTTCGTAATCCTGTACAGTATTCCTTCATTTTGGAGTGCATCATGGTTTGATGGCTAAAGATTCAAATGCTATAAGAGGACTTTAGAATGTTACGCTGGAGGAAAATAGTGTACGATTTATCTAATCTTGTATATAATGACAGTAACCCTTCATATGTGTATTCCAATGTTGCTACTCAACACTTCAGTTTTCTTTGATATTCTGGGTTATGTTTTGAGCCAGAACTTTTAATGAAGTGCAATACTGGGTGTGCCTCCTCGCAGATGTAAACATATGGAATGTATGTCAATAAAGCCACTGTACATTTTTATACAGTGATACACAGGTTGTTGTGTTTTCCCCCGGCAAGTACAATATCATTTCTGTAGTCAGAATGTTATCGAGGGGCTTATTGTCTGCGGTGTCTGCCCTTTTGTCTCAATGATGTGGTATAAAACCATTTTTCTGTTATTTTAATTAAAAGCAAAAGGTGAGTATGTTCTGCTTTTGTATTGTAAGAACATCTTTGGGGCCAGTCTTCACACCAAATCGAAGAAACTCGAGGCAAAACGAGATATATTAGAAATCGTGGCAATTCAGTGGTTGTTTTGGAGGCATATAGGAAGGAATGTTTGGGGGTGGGGGGTGATAAACAGCTGCTGTAAAAGACAAAAAAATGCAACTTGTGAATCTGCTTTGTATTATTATCTGTGGATGGAGCTGAATGGTAATAATAAACCGGGTTCTCTGTTCAGCAAGGTACAATACAAAAGGAGTGTCGTGTGCTTTTCTTTCATCTCGCATTCATTCATGAAATATGCAAGTTCGAAAATGAAAGCATACAAAAGCAGCTCATCTGAAGAGACGACACTAATAGGCAGAGCTTGGCGACCCGGTACGTCTAAAGATTTTTTATTTCCTGAAATATGTGCATGGCTGCATGAGATCTGTGTACATTTAATGTAGTTATAAATATGCCGCCCGTCTGCTCTGTTGTACTAGTAACGTTAGCTGAGCTGTATGTGGAAAAAGTTGCAAGAAATGTAAATACTGTAGATGTGAGAAACAAAGCCAATCGGAATTTTATACGCAATTGCCGTATTTTGAATTGATCAAATGTTATGTAATGCAGGT
Source organism: Paracanthobrama guichenoti (assembly GCA_018749465.1). Taxonomy (NCBI): domain Eukaryota; kingdom Metazoa; phylum Chordata; class Actinopteri; order Cypriniformes; family Gobionidae; genus Paracanthobrama; species Paracanthobrama guichenoti. The sequence continues at coordinate 41,645,684 of CM031951.1, read as the reverse complement.
GATTTTCAAACTGTAGTCTTTATGTAAAAAAAAAAAAAAAAAAAAAAAAAAAGTATCATGGTTGAAAAAAATTAAAAGCACTAACACTGAAATTATCTTCACATTTAGGTAAATGACGCATTTTCATCGAATTTAATCCAGCAATATAATATATTACAACAATAGTAATAGTTAACTCTTTGAATGTATGCATGTTAAATTATATTGGATTGATGTAGAATCTTTAATATTTTAAGTGGAATTAAAATTAACATAGAAAAGAAATGCTATTTTTATTATGACAAGAAAGATATAGAAAAGCGTCATGTTTTTTTTCCATGTTAAATCGTATGATTAGCCTACTTGGTAATTAGCCCATTTATATTTAATATTTAATGCATTCACAAAATGACAAACCTCCAGCAATTAGTTTAAAGACAGGGATAAATTGTTGAAATTGGTGTTTTATTCCACCAACAAAGTAGTAAACCTGGTCTGGCTCAGTTTCAAAAAGGACAAAATAGCATTCCTATGCAGCAGTACAGCACAAATCAAATAAAATTATGACAAAATGACAAATTATAGGAAACCGGAAGGTAATTATTATAGACTGAAACCAAACAATAAATAAGGATAGCTAGATAGACATACAGACAGACAGAAGTATAGATATAAGTACACACGGATGGATAGTTCAGTAGATTTCAGTTCAGTTTGTAAGAGAGTTCATATGAATAACACAGAATGACATAGAGGGGACATAGACTCCCTGTGTTATACTGTTGTGACCGTCTTAATTTATCTGCAGCCTGACAACAGAATAAACCATGTATTAATATAATTTCAATATGTATGTATAGATAACCCTTTTCATGATGATGTGTGCAAAAAATTTATGAGCTATTCAAAAAATAACTTAGAAAATGTTCCTGTCATTTCTGAGCTTTCACGTTACACGAGGGTTACTCAACACAAGGCAAAGGCAAAAAGGCTATAGATAATAAAAATTACATTTGGAGCGGCACACACAAAGGGAGATTATTTGTGTTAAGATGGTAGTATCAAGAAATAAATGTGTGTGGTTACATGACCAAACTACCCAAAAATGTTAGACCTGCCCAGAACTCATGTAGACATCTTAAATTTGAATTATAAATGAACATTTGCTTCATAATAGAAGTTGCTTTTTAATACCACACTAAAATATGTGAGGAAAATTGTTATTGTCACGTGGTACGTGTCACTTTTTAGGCTCGACTTTCGCTGATAGCCTGTTGTAGATTTGTGTCACTCGGCTACTAATCATTGGAAATTACATATATACATTTCCTAAATGTATAAAACTAAACTGAATTAAAGCTACGAGCAGCAATGACGGGCCCAAGCCGGTGGCACCGCCACCCCGGTGGCTTCGGGGCGACTGTGCACGACAGGCAATATGCATTTAAACAGGAGAATATTTTTTTACAAATATTTTAAATATGCCACATTTACCGCAACCGCTGGTGCCACTATGACCACAAGCCACACCCATGATGTCATTTAAATATAGATTCATTTTATTGTCATAGGATATAATAGGTCACTTTCAAATATGCGCAGTTATCTTTTGCAGCTCAAAAATTCGTAAGTCCAGAAGGCCAGTATTTAATTCAAGGTATTTGTATAGTTTTTCTCTAAACTTTTTTTCACGTGATAGCCTATGATATGAAACGCATCTAAACTCTATTGTTGCGTACGTGTAAACATGGGTACACACAACACATATTATACGTTAAAATATCTTAAGATCAATCATCATTACGTAAAGTACATTAGGCAAGTTGTTTATTTATTTATTTATTGTAGCTAAAATAATGTTTTAACAAAATGACTGTCAAAGTCATTTGAATTCACCTCATTAACTGCAGCAGTCGGTGCTGCAATGACCACAAACCACAACATCTATGAGATCAATTCAATTTAGATGAATTTCATGTCAGATGATGTCAAAGGTCAATTTCAACTGAGTGCAGAATACCGTCCGAATGCTGATGTTGTATTATCCTAACATTTCTCTTCATGTGTTTTTGACCTACCTTAGCTACTGTTTGTTCACCAATCTCATGCACCAAAAAGCGTGCTTTCATTTAAATATGGGAGGTATCCAATAAAAAGTGTTAATTACAAAATTAATAAATGGAGCCAAATCACAGAAACCGCAACGATGATTTTAATATCAGTGTCAGGTAGGAGTAAGATGCGTGTCTAAATTTTATGGAAGCTTATTATAAACAGCCACTTTTATAAAATCATGTGAAATGTACTTTTTTAATAAATTTGAATTCTATCAGTAAATAATTCATTTAAAAGACATGCATCATACGTGATCTTTGCAAACACAGCACATGACCTTCTGTAAAGCCCACGTATCTTGTAAAACACACACACACACACACACACACACACACACACACACACACACACACACACACACACACACACACACACACACACAGAAACACACAAAGACAGAGGCAAGCTGAGAATGCAACAGACACACACACACACACACACACACACACACACACACACACACACACACACACACACACACACACACACACACACACACACACACACACACACACACACACACACACACACAGAGCCAGAGACAAACAGGGATTTTTGATTCATTACTAAGTCAACAGTGACATCTTTTGGACAATGAAGGGAGGGCAGACAAAATAAGATTCAGATGAAATATATTAAATAAAATAAATATATTGATCTGAAAAATAGTACATCCATTTAAAATCACCCAGGTTCAATTACCGAATATACAATCTTAATTTAATTTAAATCAAACAATGATTTTACAAGAAATTAGACATTTTCTGTTTCCCTTTTTGTCCCTCATTTAATCCCTCGCCATAGCAGCACTGTTTGAGATATCCTATAATCGTTCACACTATAGCATCTTCAGTGTCTTTGTTTCATGTCGACCGAGTTTGGTGTCGATTCCATGCATCTCCTACGAATAGTTCATAATAACTCGGAGCCTGATTTATCCAAAATTCCAAATTCAAACCCAAATATCTCACTCCCTGTTGGTCAGAGCTAATGACTGTAAATTGAAAGATGTCCGGCTTGATGAGAACAATATATATATACAGAGTTTGGTGACTGTAGATAAAACTACCCCCCCCACACACACACACTTTTGTCAAAAGGTGGCGCTACTGAGCCCCTCCACCACGCCCGTTTCTAAGTCTTTGGCCATATATACTGGAAGGCATCACTGATGTGTGTGTTGAGTTTCATGCCATTTCAAGCATGCTAAGAGTCTCAAAAACACCCTAAAAGATTATTCAACTTTGACACGTTGCCACGGCAACAGTATTTAAAATATCAGGAATCCATTCATATGTCTATATCTGCCATGTTTTGACATTATACTGATGAAGTTTGAAGTAAATCGGGTGAAAATAAGACGGTGATTCAAAGCATTTTTGAAAGTGACACACTTCCTGCTGCCAGATGGTGGCGCTATAACTTTGACTCACAAAAGTCATATCCATGTGATCGGCCTCTTACAACAAACACACAGCTGAAGTTTCATCCAAATCAGTCAATGTATGCAGAAGTTATAACACACTTCCTGTTTCCCATTTCTCGCCATAAATTCGTCTCCTGCCACGGCCAACCGTTCGCTGATATCAAAAATCCGTTCGCAATTTAGCATCCTTAATGCCTTCCCTTCATGCTCACCGAGTTTGGCGCTGATCGGGTTAATCTCCTAGGAGGAGTATTTCAAATTCCACAGTATGCGTTTTAAAACGACCCATAATAGCTCACTTCCTGTTGGGCTGACGCATAACTTAGAGCGCGAAAGTTGTTCGGCCCGATGAGTTCTATATGTGTACCGAGTTTCATACTAATACATGCAAGCGTTTTTGATTTATGGACAGTTTTCTTTTTCTTTTTTCAAGGGGCGCTGTCGAGCCCCCCTGCCACGCCCGGGTACCAAACCCAGCCCAAACCCTGATGGCCGCGCATTCCGACGAGTGTGCAAAGTTTCAAGAGTTTTCGAGCATGTTAAGGGCCCCAAAAAGGCGAAAAAAAAAAAATAAAAAAATTAAAAATAATAATCCTTAGAAGAACAATAGGGCCTTCGCCCTTTCAGGGCTTGGGCCCTAATAAAACAACAACTGAACGCTGTGGGGTGTCCATCTTTCTGAGCCGCCGTGCGCCCCCTGGAGGAAGACACAAGTGATTTCATTTTGAGTCACAGCCGCCCAATGCTACTCACTCACACTCGCCTGACTCGACAACAACATCGCCATTTTCAGCGGTGGGAAGGAGGCGGGGACGCTGAAAGCTCCCGCGGTACAGAAGTAGGTCAACCAGCAATTTCGCCGAGACATACGCACTCAGACTCTCGAAAAAACCCAGATATAACTACATAAATCTGCGCTCATTCGGTTCCAATGCGTGCGCTCTGCTCTACTCTGATGCGTTCAGGTTCCTGTCCGGGTTGACATTCAGACAAGTTATCAGGATTTTGTTTGTTTTTCACTATTCGCGAGCGAGCTGAACGGAGATAACATGAGTAATACGCAAAACAGGTAATTTTGGGATAGGCTGTTGTTGGCTTAATCTAACTAGATCACTGGCTCCATGAGTAAATATATTTGTGCAGTGTGTTTCGATCGGGCTGATTATGTTT